>JXCR01106647.1:39002-55041 GCA_002079205.1 Phalaenopsis hybrid cultivar
ATATATATATATATATAATGTCTTGATCAAATCTCTAATATTAATACGTGCAAACTTTGGTTTAAATTTCACTTCAATGACTCTTTATGGGCTAATTTCCTCTTTCACAAATATTGCTCTTATCATCATCGGACTGTCGTTCAATGGAAGGCGGTGACTCTAGAATTTTGAAAGCGATGCTAAAAGCGAGAACTTTGGCTAGTAATTTCTTTTATGGGATTGGTGAGGGCAATATCTCTATTTGGCATGATCAATGGAGGTTGGGTGACAATCTTGTGTTGCCTTCGGGCACCCCGCATGATTTAATTCTTTAAGATCTTTGGTTTCAAGTCAATTGGGATGTCAATAAAATAAATGATCTTTTTGGTCCTCTTGAGACTGCTAAGATTGCTAAACATCCCATAAAGAATACTACGAACTATTCTTCTTAATGGAAATCGACTGTTGTTTTATCCCCCACAAAAATGCTTTATATTGATATTTATCTCTATAGCACGTGGAGGTGGAGTCATGCAATCTGGAACAAGCTTATCTCTCCTTCTATCTTTTTTTTATTATGGAGATTTTTTCTTAATTTTTTGCCTTTGGATAATATTTTGAAACTTAAAGGTTTAAAAATGGCGTCCCAATGTTACTTATGTAAAAAAGACACTGAAACGGTTGCTCATCTATTTTTTCTATCCTTATGCTACTCATATTTGGAATATGTTGGGTAACCATTTCAACTTAAATGGCCTTGCTCTATTGCTATTGAGTATTATCTAAATACTTGGAAAATTGCTATGTCCGTCGATAAAAATTTGCGGTGGTACCCTCTTGTGTTTCCTTGGTTCATCTGGGTGGCTAAATATGGGGCTATGTATGGTAATAATTTGTCTTCTCCTCATATTACTCTTTTTAATATACTTGCTCACTTCAAACGGGCCTATCGTTCCCTTTCTCTGTCGAGTGATATTATGCAGTCTAAAGTGGGTAGGATGGCAACCCCCACCTTTGGCCTGGGTTAAATTTAATTTGGATGGCAGTTGGATCTCTAGCGCGGCAGGTGCGGGTGTGATCTTACGGAATCATTTTGGACAGTGTTTATAATTTTTTGCCTCTCCGATTTGTACTGCCTCTCCTTTGAAGGCCGAAAGTTGGGCTTTCCTCTTAGTTATATAGGTTGGGGCTAGGCTTAATTTTATAAAAATCATTTTTGATACAGATTCTCAAACACTTATTGATGAGTTTTNAGAAAGTTGGGCTTTCTTCTTAGTTACACAGGTTGGGGCTAGGCTTAATTTTATAAAAATCATTTTTGATACAGATTCTCAAACACTTATTGATGAGTTTTACAATACCTCTATGCCTTGATGGGATTTGCTTGACAATATGAATAGAATTCATGATTATATCAAAAGATACAAGTTCATTTTTCATTTGTCTTTCATATATAGAGAGGGTAACTCTCCGACTAATTGGTTAGCTTGTTTGGACAGGAATTCTTCTGAGGTTAGCTGTGGCACTTTCCCCATGCGCATCTTTGCACTCTTTTGAAAGGTGATTTTCTTCACTCTCCTTTTTTGAGATACTAATTATTTGGTCTGTTTCTGTTTCTTTTTAGCTTCGGTGGAATTGTCATTTTTTTCCTTTTATATTTCGGTTTTGATTGATGATGGAAGTCGGGACTTGCTTGGTGGCTTTACCACCTTTACTATATTTGGTTACTGCAATTTATTTGGAATCTTTGTCAAAAATGGCTGGTTCATTGGATTTGCTGTGAGGTTCTCTATATGATATACACTGTACCACCTCTAATTTATGTGGTCATTTGTTTCTTGCAATTTGGTGGAAGCTTTGTCAAAGCATGGATAGTAGTGTGGACTTGCTGGGTGGTGTTTTTACATCCTTACCACCTTTAATTTATTTAGCTATTGCTTTTTCCTGGAGCAGGGTCACGCCTGGCTGGTATTTGATTTTGCTCGGTGGTTTTTCACTTTCATTTACATTATTACCACCTTTTTTCTTAGTATTTTGCTTCTTACTTCAGATTGCTGGAATCTGGGACTTGCTTGGCGGCTTCTCTATAAATTACTTTTTTACCACCTTTATTTTATATGGGTATTGTTTATTACCCAGAGACTTGGGCAAAAAATGGCTGGTATATTGGAATTGCTAGATGGTGCGCTTAATGATTTATTTTCTACTATCTTTGATTTATATGGTCTTTTGCTCATTGCAATTTTGAGGGAGCTTGATCAAAGAATGGATGGTATTAAGAACTTGCTGGGTGGTGTTTTTTACATCCTTACCACTTTTACTTTATTTGGATATTGCTATGTTCCTGGAGCTGGAATATCTGCAGGAAGTACTATCTTTAAACTAACTCTCCTAAATGGTTTTATGTATTTTCAGCTTGATTTCCTTCTGATCCGTTATGTTATCTTACTGATGCTTTTCTGGCACTTTTTGAGGATTTTCTGGCTACATGTCTTCTTTTCTAAGTTTTTGTTGCAGCGTCTTCCAGACGGTGTAACTTTCTTTTGGCACAGGACGGATTGGCTGGAGCTGCTCGAAGCATTTTTGTTTTGGGTCTTTTGTATTTTGGGTTCGATAGAACTTCTGTTGTTTTGCTTACCTTTTGGCGTAGTGTTGTACCGTGAACTCTAGAACCCCTAGGCTTAATTTGTATTTTTTTGGTTTATAGATGGGAATCCACCGTCCCACCCAAATATGTAACCTTTTTGAAGATTAAAGCTTATGGAGCCATGTGTTGCTCTTTTTGCAATATATATATATATATATATATATATATATATATATATATATATATATATATATATATATATANTTGTATTTACACATGTTTATCTTTGCATGAGTGTCATAATCTTTGCATTTACACATATTCATACCTTTTTATTATGCCACGAATGTTTAAGAATGTTTGCATGATAGTTTAGAGCTATGAATTGGAGGCACATTTTTTGCATAAGAATGGTTAGTATGTATGCAAAGCTTGTGAATATTACTGGAGGTGACATTTAAGGTTTTTCATGTGTAAATGCATACGAATTTATTGGTAAGTATGCAAAGCTTGTGGATACTATTGCAAGGATTTTAAGGTATTTCATGTGTAAATGTATAAGAATTGTTTGGTATGTGTACAATGCTTGTGCTTACTATTAAAGGTGGCATTTTAAGTGTAAATGCATAATAATTGGATGTTACGCATGCATATGGAGTTTAAGGTATTTCATGTGTAAATGCATAAAAAATTGCTGGTATGTATGCATGAAAATAGTGTTCATGAAAATGTCAACTTAATTTGTTTAGTGATGATATCTAAGTTGTTGAGGCAGAAGGTGCATGAGATCAATGTGACTTCATAAAAAAAGAAAGATTTTGGCAGATATCCCCCACCTGCAAAGCTTATGGTGGTTAAGAATTGATTCTAGATATTGGATTGCACAAGATCAATAAATGTCTTCATGCTTGGTGATAATCCTGTGGTCCATCTCATGTTTTTTGGTGTTTTTTTTTCATTGTTTAGTGATTGAGTCCCTACTTCCAATGTTTTGAGGTTTTTTTTTATTATTCTCTAATTTTTGGTATTTAATTCAAATTATTTCATCCTCTTTGTATAATGGTATTACAAGATGTTCTTGTTATATTTTAGGTTAACTTGTTTAACTACACTTTCTTGATTTAGTTGATACATGGCTAAGACGAATGAAGGAGATCCATCAGCAATGTGGGATAAGACAATAATTAGCTTTTTTTTTTCAATCTTTGCATTAAAGAAATTGAGCTAGAAAACTAGCAAACCACATATTTGAATAAGGAAGGTTGGCAAATTATTGCAAATATGTTCAAGTAATTGATGGGAAAGGATTACAACATGCTTAAATTAAAAAATAAATGGGATCAATTCAAGAAGGAGTGGAAGATATGGAAGAAGCTAAAATTGGGCCCACCGAGTTGGGTTGGGATCCCATTAAGCAAAAAAAATTGATGCTCTTTAGGAATGGTGGGTTGAAAATTTTGAGGTGAGAATTTTACTCTACTTTAGCTTATTATCATTTTTATTTTTTTTAACTAATGTGACCCAACCCGCACTTACGCATATTTTTAATCTCCTTAATTATGTCAGAAAATATATCTCAATTTATATCTAGCAGCTAGTGTGAACAATTGCAATGATATGAATTATATAATATATTTTCACACTAGGGGTACTACTCAAGTATACGTGTTGTTTCAAGTAATATAGGATTTTCTTTAAAAACCCCAGTATTGATGCCACGAAGATTGCGAAAACTCTTAAAATAAACTTACAAAAATTATATTTAAATTTCAAACTAAAAAGATAAAAGATTTAAAATGATATGCTTACAAAAAATTACTACTAAAAGAGCTAAAAAAAAGTAACAGCTAAATATAAAAGCTTAGCGATATAAAAACGAGTTTGGATAATATAAAAAACATTTCCCCGTGCAAAGAGATTTTAATATATGTAGGATTCAAATCATTTAAGACAAAATTTAGGAACTATGATAAATAGAAGCATACCTTATTCTTTACCTCATTCCAAATCTTGCAAAGAACATTAGCTAACATAAGATTGATTCCTTAACATCTCGACTGAACATTAGAGCTATCTAGCCTCTCACCTCCAGATGCCCCTAGCCTATGCCATTGTAATGACCGAATCCTAATGCTAGTGTACTAAACCTTAAGCCAAACTGATAAGAATCTAGCCTGTCACTCTAGATATAACCAATTTTACGCTCATCAAAACTTATCTCCCTATTTATTTGCACTCCCCTTTTGGTGATCTCAATGGCTCTGCCTAGAATGAAGTGTAGTATCCACTAGTTAAGAGAAATCAAAACCCTCTCAAGTCATTATGTTTCTCAATGGAGTTTAACCTCATAAGTGGCCAGTTTGCAAAGTAAATAAGGATTTGGTCAAAATAACATCACAGTTTTTAAGAGAAAGAAGAAATGTTTAAATCATTCTCATCCCATAATATTAAGTTCCATATGAAAGGAAACTACTTAGATTCATGGAGATTAAAAAAAATAAAACATTTGTGATGAAATTCAAGTCTTACAACAAAAAATCAAGCACAAATAAAAAATACCTTATGTCTTCTCCCTAAGCAAACTTCAGGAGTTTAGTCTAAGTAATCTCCAAACTTTTTCACTCTAAAACAAATTAACATTTACACTTGAATAGAAAATATGAAAAACCTAACTCCCTATTGCCACCCAATTGAAGTTTTGAGGCTCAAAAAGGTTTCTATATTTGGTCAAATCCTTTTCATTAAAAAAAACAAAAAATAAACAAGGGTTGCTTCAAACACTCCTCCAAAATTTTGCCAAATTTGATGTATCTTCTAGAAAGGTAGTTACTGGCACTATAGCGCCAGTCTGGGTACTATAGCACACTTCTCACTCGACGATGGTGCTATGACGCCAATTGGTGGTTCAATAACATCACATAAAATTCATTATTTTTGCTCCATATTTTTCTCATTTTCTCTAAATGTCCATTCCATGTACCTTAAATTAAATACATGCAAAATACCTTCTTTGAAATTCAATATCATCAGAAATGTACATAAAATGCTTATAAAATATCCATCAAAAAATAGGTTACTTTGAGGCGGATCAATTCCCTCAAACTTAAAAGTTACTGTCGGTCGCCTTTTCATTGGGAGAAAGATATTTGATTTAATATAATATATATTATTTTTAAAAATAATATTTTAATTTTGAAAATAAGAGACCTAACTAATCTCATATAAATAATAGTTTAAATAAGCAAGCACAAAACTACAAGTGACATACCTATCGTGAGGAATATACATATCACTTTTCCGTGAGGTTCGATTAAATAAACTAAAAAATTTATGACATCTATTTTAATCTGTGAACCTTTATGTTTACTGCCAAATTTCTCCTATCTAATATGAAATATTAGATAGGGTTTAGTTTTGGCTGGGTTCTAAAAGATTCCTATAAGAGCAAGCTCCCATAGTTAATTACATATTAAATGACCGAGGTCACATAACAAAACAGTCGATTTAAATCAGAAAATATTATCTTCAGGAATTACAAATAGGTAGAAATTTGTAATGATCAGACCAAGGAGTGTCAAATGAGAAATACTAAAATTTGGAGCATTGTTATAAAATCCAAAGGGGGAAAATTAGGGGTTGTTACATATTCTAAGGAGAACCTCAATGACTTCCCAGACTATCTTATTGTTTGGCTTTAACTTCGAGAAGAAAATTACCAAGTGTTTTATTCTGCCAATTATTATCAATTAGGGCTTACATTTGTATGAAACAACCATACAATAAGCCTAAAAAATAAAAGGGTTTATGTCGTAATAAACAACAACCTCGGAACCTAAGACAAGTTAGGGCTTAAATTGCACAACATGATTGAGAAAAATCCTAAGGATAAGGTGAGGATTTATGTTACACTAGGAAAACAAACTCAAAAGCCTTTAGCTCATTATTTAATCCTAATGAAGGATTTACTGTTCTCACTCTCCTTTGTTGTTGTAGAGTGCTGCCCTTGTAGCTAGCTCCAAGCTCTTCGGTGAAATAGTAGCCTTAAAGGTTAAGGTTCAAAAGGTTTAAATGACGGGGTTTATTCAACCAATATAGGGAGGGATTTAAATTTGATTAGAGTGACACTAATTACGATCAAACGGTTCCCTCTTTCTGGTACCGCTATTTTCTTTTGAATTTACTTAGCTTAAACGAGCAGTTAAACTCATTTAAATTGATAAGATCTCATTAGCAACCATGGGTTACCTCATCCGAGCGACTCCCGTAAATTGAAATAAACATGTTATGAAATATTTGTTTTATTATTACTTTTAAATGTTGTTTAATTTTGAAAAGGGGAATATCATGCATGTAATGGTAAATATTTCTGAAATGTTGGATAACTTGGATTGGAGACTTAAAGAACATGTTGAGCATACTGGTCGTATTGAAGATTGTTTACTACGTATGTTCAAGAAACATGCTTGGATTGGGGAGTATTCGACTGATGAGTTTCCTTACCAACCCTTCTCAACTTGTATGCGTACTACCAATTTATGGGAGTTATCTAAGAGGAGGAGAGTGAAGAAGATGTTTGAACTTTGTTTATGCACGAAACATTTTGTTTAGTTCTGCTTGTTTTAGTTTGTTTTGTTGGACTTCATTTGCTACTATTATTGAACTTTATCTATGTTTTTTTTTTACAATTTTGATGTTCATATTTCAGTGCTAGGATGTTTTGGTTTGCATTACACTAATACAAATGTTTCTTGTCTTGATAAATGTTAGTTTATAATAGAGCAAATTTTATCTATAAAAGTGAGTTTTGTGTTGTTTATGAAAATGTATTATTAGAGTAATGGTTATGTATATTTAGAAATGTTCATTTAAGTTAATTAGAGGTTGACGTAAAGTGGCACGGAGCAGATTTCCATAAAAATAGAAATCTGGTGAATTTGAGCTCTGGCGCAAGTTGCGCCAGAATGGCGCATGATGCGTCATTTTACTGAGCTTTGGCGCATGATGCGTCAAAATCCTGAAAAAATGCCAGATTGCTTAAAAAATGCAAAATAACATGGACATTCTCTATTTTCACTACTTGGGTCGTCTCCAACCTCTAAACCATAACCTAGGGCTTTACATTGAGAGCGGTAGAGAAGATTTTGGAGGTAAAAAATCATAGATTTCATCTTCTCTTGGTAAGAGCTTCACTTTAACTTAGAAATTTTTTAATTTTCATCATATATTTTTCCTACATAGTGAAAGATCCAAAATTTGGGACTTTTTTTATGAAAAAGCATGAAGAAAACTCATGATGAAAAGTTTCTTACCAAATAAACCTTATTTAGGGAGTTATATTTTTAATTTAATTTTTTTTTGAATTTATTTTGATTTTCATAAATTTTCAAATGGCTCCCCGAATGAAAAGTGGAAGACCATCCGAGGATTTTAATGCATGAAGATTCGTTAACTTCAAGGACCAACATAGTTATAATACTCAAATGGAGTCTAGAAGATTGATCCAAGAAAGGGCGTTTACAAACTCGGGTGATGAAATCGAAAGGTTGATCCTTGCCAGAAACTAGGAAAGATTCTGTTACTTCACTACGGTAGTGATTGTCCACATGATTCGGGAGTTCTATGCTAACCTGAGGTTCACTGAGGTTGATCATATACTGGATAGAGGTAAGCAGCTTGAATTTACTGTTGATCGGATCAATACTTTTTATGGGCTAAGAAATGTATATCATGATGAGTATGTTTCCTTTTGTCAGGAAGTAGAAAACTGCATTCTACAATCAACTTTTTTGATTGCAGATCATCATATTTGTCTCGTGCCCTTGCCTGACAAACTTATCAGAATCAAAAGTTGCCTTTTCCTTGCCTCTCCATGTGTAATCTAAAAATTTTCAAGATAAATCAAAAACTAAACTTCAAAAGACTCCTAAAAATACAATCTAAACATAAATAATCATTCAACCATGGATTTCACACTATTTTCATCAAATCTTCTAATTTTAGGCCTTATCGACATTGTGGAAGAAATCCATTATCAAATAAAAAATTTTCAAAGTTAGGGTGAAGATCTTACCTAGAGATGAAGAAATCCCAAGTTTGGAAGCCTATCTCCAAGCCAATTAAACATAAATTAAAACTGGAGCAAAATGCAAAAAATGGAGGAAGGAGACGAACTAAGGGTAAAAATGGTGAAATTTATGGGTCCAGATACTTAAAATGTCTCACATATTAGTTTGGCATTATAGCGCATGTTAGTGGCGCTATAGCGCCCTGCATAGCGTGATGAAGAACGTTATAGCCCCTTGAAGTGGCGCTATATCACCATTCATTCTCATCCAGATTTCAAAAATTTTTTATATTTAAAAATAAAATAGAAACTATAGGTTGCAGAAAAGCTCTTTTTATAATTTTAATGGCCAATTTATAATTATTGAGTTTGTCACCAATCCAAAATTTTAAATTTGCAAATTCTAATATGAATACATAAGGCCACTTTTTCACAACACAACAAAATATTTTCTTTTATTAGTTATAAATTCAATACATACAACACAAAGACAATAACATCACTTAAATGTTCATACAACAAATACAAACCACACTAAGTCTTGAAACGAATTCGGTAGGCACACCACATAAAATTACATAACATATAAAACAGAAATATCCATATAAAAACACCCTTTAGGACAACTCATAATCAGTGGTGATATTCTCAATTCCACTAACCAAGCAATTTCTATCATAGGAATGGTAGAAAGGAGCATGAAGAATTTTTTTAACAAACTTAACATCAAATCATTTGTTGGTGCTATACATAGTCATCTTCAAAACACACCAAATTATTGAATTGCAGTTTTGACTTCCAATCCATATGCTCGTAAAGGGTGGGACAACCTTTCAACCTTTAAATGCAGAATAGAAATCTCACATTCAATCTTCTCAAGTTTTTCCATGAGGCACTCCAAACTTACTTCAAGGTATCTATTGAAATATGCTTTAGCATCCTTATGCAGCAACTTCTTTTCTTCAAATCTACAATTTTCATTGCTCTCCATGATCTCTCGAATAGAAATTTCACACTCAAATCTCTTTAGAATACTTAAAAACGTCATAGGGATACTTTAAATCTCATCCTAGGTAGTTTTATTTTGAAGAAAAAGAAAAGAACTAAATTTTCAGTGGTTTAGAGGAGTTATTCAAACTTTGGCGCTATAGCGCCAGATCTGGCACTATAGTGCCAAACCAACTTAATCAATTCTCAAATTTCTTTCTTCCACCCTTCAAGTATTTTAATATAATAATTTTATGGCCAATAAAAGTGTATAAGACTCACAATCACCATACATAATTCATCACAACAACAATTCAAATCCAATCCAGCCCGACATAAACATTATATTACTTAGGTCTAATCTACCATTAGGATCTCTTCAAATGCAAGACCCTCATTGCTCATGTAAGCTTTTAATCTATGTCCATTTACTTAATAACTCTCTCAGTTTTTGGATCATAAATATCAACTACTCCATATAGATATAGTTTTACCACAATAAATGGTCCTGACCACCTCGATTTAAGTTTTTTTTAAAATAATTTTAATCTCAAATTATAAAGCAATACTTCTTACCCAAGTTTAAAATTCTTTTTCAAAAAATTCTGATCATGCCTAAATTTTATTTTCTCTTTATAAATTTTGGCATTCTCATAAGCTTCATTTCTCAATTCATCAAGCTCACTTAATTGCAGTCATCTCTTACCTCCAACATCTTTAAAATTATAATTAAACACTTTAAATGACCAATAAGCTTTACGCACCAACTCAACTAGCAAGTGACAAGCTTTTCTGTATATGAGCCTATGTGGTGTCATTATTATTAGTGTTTTATAAGTAGTTCTATTGGCCTATAAAGCATGATAATGTCTAGCAGAACTATCAGTCCTTTTAGGATTTACCATTTTTTCTAATATTCTTTTAATTTCTTGATTAGATACTTTTGTTAAAGCACTAGTTTGTGGATGATAAGCTATGACAATTTGATGTTTAATCCTAAATTTTAGCGTTAATATTTTTATCATTTTTTCTGACATGGCTTCCCCCATCTGTAATGATAACTTGTAGCATTCCAAATTTTTTGAAAATATTTTTTTCTTAAAAATTTTGCTATACTTATAGCATCACAGTGAGGTAAAGTAACTGCTTCAATCCATTTAGAAACATAAGTGCACGTATGATGATAAGACAAAAGAAACTACAGTTCGTGATCTCATTATAGGATATAGAGAAAAGTACATATGAGCCAATGTATGACCAGATCAATCACTATGCACATGTCATGGCCCTAAATTTGATCCACCCTTAAAATTTAAAGAGTCTAGAGGTCAATGAAGTTTGGGTGTTGGTTTGAAACTGATCAAGTTTTACCCTGCTTCTCCTCCTTCTAGTTCTGAAACTCAAGTAAAATTGGAAGAGGATGATTCTAATGATTTAGTGGAATTACCATTTGGATACTTTTCACCTTGTTTACAAAAATTAATTCAACAGGGTTACATGCCGAAGTAAGTTCCAAAAAATAAACTACAACTCTTTGAGAAATTATGGAATGTTAAAGGTCAAACTCTCAACTCAAAAGAGAGTCTTGAATTTGATACGATAGGACTAGTCGATGACTTGAAATTTTGCATGCTTGTTACTAGCAGATTAGAAGATGAATGCCTCAATGTGGAGGATGATTTTGAAGATTCTCTAATAGATGATGCTCTTCCAGAGTTTAAAGAGGAAACCAAGTCAACAATCAATGAATTAAAGGATGTTAACCTTGAGGCAGAGGAGCAACCCCGACCTACCATCATAAGTTCTCTGCTCAGCAAGGAAGAAATTATAGATTTGATCAAGTTACTGTTAGAATTCAATGATTAATTCACTTGGAGCTATGATGAAATGCTAGGATTATCTTCAAATGTTGTAATTCATAGGCTTGAACTAAACAAGGATATGACCCCAGTAAAAAAAGCTCCCCGAAGAATGTGCCTCAAAATAGAGCAACAAGTCATTTTCAAGGTGAAGAAGTTTATAGATACTAACCTTGTGAGAGAAGAAGAGTATCCCACATGGTTAGCCAACATCGTGTCAGTTAAGAAGAAGAATGGACAAAGTCGAGTTTGTGTCAACTTTATGGATTTAAATAAAGCCCGTCCAAAGGATGCCTTCCCGTTTCTGATACTAGAATGATGGAAATTGCATTGATTCATGAGATTTCCACTTTTATGGATGGGTCATCAGGATACAATCAAATTAAGATGGCTCTAGAAGATGAGGCACTTACAGCCTTCAGAACACCGTTCAGAATCCTTTGCTACATAGTGAGGCCATTTTGATTGAAGAATGTCAGAGTGACCTACCAACGAGCTATGAAAAAGATCTTTGATGATCTTATACACAACCAAGTGGAGTGTTACATGGACGACTTAGTCATCAAAAGTAAAAAGTGAATCGACCACTTCTATGATTTAAGGATCGTGTTTGAACAATTATGGTAATACAATCTTAGGATGAATTCCTTAATGTGTGCCTTTGGGGTTACTTCCGAGAAATTTCTAGGATTCGTTGTCCGTCATCAGGAAATCAAAATTGATCCAAGTAATATTAAAGCTATCTTAGAAATGCCGCCTTCCAAAACCTGGAAAACAGTACCGACCCTTTTAAGGTAAATTAGCTTACTAAGACACTTTATATCTAATATGTCAAATAGGTATCAGCCTTTCTCGGCATTAAATAAAAATAACATCAAATTCATTTAGGAGGAGAAATGCCAACATTCCTATGAAGATATTAATCAATACTTAATGACACTTTTTGTTTTGGCAACCCTTATCTCTAGAAAACCTTTGATATTTTATACTACAACATTAGACGACTCTCTCGAAGCTCGTTAGATCAAGTGAATGATAAGGGTAAGAAAAACTTGCTTTATTACTTGAGGTTACATCTAATACCAACAGACCTAAAGTATCCTCCTATTTAAAAGCATTTTCTAGTTTTGATTTTCACCGTCCAGAAGCTCAAACATAACATTCTTTCTCATAAGGTCATCCTTATTTTGAAAGTTTATCTATTGCAATATTTTATGACCCGACCAACACTTTTTGGATGTTTAGCAAGGTGGTCAATGGTTTGACATAACTTTCGTACCCCTTTAAGCTATCAAAGGATACATTTGGGCTAATTTTCTCACAGCGCACCCACTACTAGTTGGGTCCCCTCTCAATGACGATCTACCAGACAAGAAAATACAACAAATAGAATATTCCAGTGTCAGAAGTTCGGAAATGTATTTTAACGGAGCTTTGTCAGCCATAAAAGATAAAAGCTTACAAACTGTTATACCAGGGAAAGCAAGGATTGGTCTAATTTTTGTCACACCAGATCAGGGAATGTTAAGGCTTTCCTTCCACCTGCTAGTGCCATGCACCAATAATGAGGCAGCGTATGAAGTCTTGATCACTAGGCTAGAATTGGGAATATTAATAGACATAACGAACATTTCCATCTACGGAGATTCACAACTTGTAAACCAACAAGTTTTCAAATAGTACAAGATTTTAAAGCCCATATTAGTAGAATACCAACAATACACAATGAAGTTGTTGGAGCAGATTTTAAGTGTGACACTGTAAAGAATTCCTCGAGGAGATAGCACCTATTCTAACATAATAGCCAAACTCACTAAGGAATTGGCATGTCCGTTGTAGCATTCCATTGATATTTTAATACAAGGACGTCAAGTTCTATTGCAGTTTACACAAGCTTAAAAAGGAATATATAGTAGTTGTTGTGACTGATGATGCCAAAGATTGGTGTAGGCCATTAATAAAATATTTACAAACAAGAAGACTACTAGATGATAAGTCAAAAGCGTATCTCATCATGAGAAGAGCTCTGTCGTACGTTTTGGTAGGCAATGTCCTCTATAGAAGATCATTCGATCATATGTGGTTGTGATGTTTGAGTAAAGAAGAAGCGTAGAATTTCATCAAAGAAGTACATGCTAGATTCTGTGGTGCTCACCAATTAGGGCCGAAGATAAAGATGAAGGTTAAGAGAATCAGATATTACTAGCTAGTGATGCTGTTAGATTATATGGACGTTGCTAGAAAATTTCACTTGTGTCAAGTGCATTGAGTGGTCTTGTACCAATCTCGAATGTGCTACATCTGACATTTGCTTTGTGGCCATTCAAGTGTTGGGATAGGGACATAGTGGGTCTGATAGACCCTCCATCTTCAAAAGGACATAAATTTATTCTCATATCCACAAATTACCAATCTAAGTAGGCAGAGGCAGTCCCATTGTGAGAAGTTACAGTGCACCACATTCTTCAATTTTTTAAAAGTCAGATCTTCCACCGTTTTGGTGTCCCGTACAGAGTTATTTTTGATAATGGGTCAGCCTTTAAGAGGACCAAGATCAAAAGATTCATCAAATGACATGGAATAGATTATAGGTATTTTAAAATTGATTACCCCATAGCGTACAGCCTAGTTAAGGATTTCAATAAGAAGCTAGTGTAGATTTTAAAGAAAACATTAGATGAAAACAAAAGAGGTTGGCACGAGAAGATGTTAAAAGCTTTGTGGGCCCATCATACAACACTTAAAACTCCTACTCAGTGTACATCATATGCGCTCGTTTATGGATCTGAGACCTTACTTTCATTTGAAGTTCAACTGCCATCTCTGAGAGTCTATGTCACAAAGATTACAGAAGAAGTCAACGCCATGCTTTGGCTTGCAGAATTGGAGAGTATTGAAGGTAAATGATTATAAGCACAACATAATTTAGAACTATACCAAGCGATGATGATCTGGGCCCATGAGAAAATGATCTGCCAAAGGAAGTTCAATGTCGGTGAGCTCGTACTTGTTCTCAGAAGACCTATCCTTACACATCATTGGATAGATGGAAAATTTGAACCTACTTGAAGGGACCGTTTGTGGTGGAGAAGGTCTTTACTTGTTAGTGTAGTTTTTAGGGTGAGAAGTCTATGCTACATATCAACGGGCAATAGTTGAAGAAATACTTTACAACTTGAAGTTCTCTAGAAAGAATTTTGAAGGTGATACTTGTTCCAAGGATGGCTATTTTGCTAGCGTCTGTAACTGGGGCCGAAAAATTGTAATAAAATTAATTTCTGTAAAATTTAATTTAAAATATGCACACCATAATTTTTTATTTAAATTTTGAACCTTGTAAAGTTAAATTAAAAAAAATTCTTGCACGTGTATAACTTAAAATCCACTTAGTAATAATTGTTATTGTTCTTGTTTGTTTTGAATTTCTGCATGTTGATGTTTTCCATTTTTCTATAAGAAAATATCGAGTCAGAGGCTGATATTTTCTTTTAATGACAGCTTGAATCTTCCTCTTGATGAAGGGTTATAAATTTTGACTTGGATTATGGCCAAGTCAATGTGGACTACGAGGGCCCCCTAATGTACATTGTTAGCCACCAAGAAACAGAATGGCTACTATCACTATTAAGAATCAGTACCAAAGAATGTTATATGTTAAAGTTGAAGAAAGCAAAAATAGTTCCAGCTTCAGAAGTCTCGATGGAAAGGGTCAGTCACCTATAGTCAATGATTACTATGTCGACAGGAAGCTTAGTCGATGCCACCCTAGAGAGAGTTCCAGATGCTCCGTTAAGAAGGAGACAGCGCAGAAATGCCAACCATCAAAAACACGGAGCCATGGAGCGACTGAAAAAGAGACATGTTAGGGAAGTAGCCACGAGGCTTAGTTCAATTCAAGAGGAAGAAGTCTACATACTTCCATCAGCCCTCCAGTCATAGAGGATGAGCTAAAGATATTTACAGATACAACATCGTTAGTAATCCTCGATGAGCTTTGTGCGGGATGCCCTACATGTAATGTAGAAATCTCGGAAAGGACACCATCACTTGGAGCATTTACATAATGCCCAGATTCTTATGCTCTCAACTTGGAGCGTTACGGGACGTTCGAGGAATATACAACTGCCTCCATGGTGTTCAAAAGTACAGAGCATCCAGATGTGGAGCCATATATACCAAGGTTTGCAGAGCAGTAGCAGATAGTGGTTGCTGCAAAGGATGAGTCAAAGTAGTAGCCCCGAAAATTGGAGAGAATCCTCAGGTCAGAACAGGAAAAGATGAACAGAGTCCAGAAGTGAGAATTTGAGTACTGTGAGGAATACCAGAGAGAGTTTGTTAATATGTTGGAGGGACTTGAAATATACACTTGAGTGTTCTCTGAAAGTGAAGAAAGAATGATTCTTGACTGTGTTTTTGATCTGAGAGATAAAGGCCAAGCTGGTTTGTTGAAGAAGAAGACATTCCGAGCTGCAGAAATAGATGTGTAGAATGGGAAGAATCACTATCCGGTGTGGATGTTGTTATAATTTTATTAAGGATGGGTAAAGGACCCCCCCCCCCCCC
>JXCR01106647.1:56286-73600 GCA_002079205.1 Phalaenopsis hybrid cultivar
GTAGTGTGTGGCTTGATAGAAGGGCCCATCTCCAACACAGCCTCAAACTTTTTAAATTTAATCAGTTTTTGTATAAAAGCAATACAATTGAGACCCACCCTCATAGGATCTAGATGGAAGTTGTCATGCTTTACCTTGTTTCTAGCCATCCAAACAAACCAAGCCACAATGTTGGGGATGTCCTGAAGATTAAATCCCCTCCAATGAGACCAGCAATTATAAAAAACCTTCCATGTTACATTCATTGTTGGGGTCTTGAGTTTACCATTCACAAAAAACCAAACTTCCTGTACCCAAGGGTAGACAAAGAAAAGATGGGTAATAGTTTCCTCTTGGGACTGGCAAAAATTGCATCTGGAAGGACCCCTCAGACCCTTCAATTTCAAAATATCATCAGTGGGAATCAATTTTAAGAAGAGTCTCCATATGAAAAGAGACATGGATGGGGTGAGGAATTTATTCCAGAATGTATGGCCCCAATGTACCATCAGTTGGGGAATCTGAGAAGGGATTGAGTTCTTTTTTATAGTTATTATGTCCTTAACTCCAGGTTTTACAAACAGTTTCTGAATATTGGATAGTTGGGAAGGGCTGCAGAAAGGAAGAATTGGANAGAATCTGAGAAGGGATTGAGTTCTTTTTTATAGTTATTATGTCTTTAACTCCAGGTTTTACAAACAGTTTCTGAATATTGGATAGTTGGGAAGGGCTGCAGAAAGGAAGAATTGGAGTAAGATTCCACTTGCCGTGAACCCAGATGTCCTTCACAAGCAATGGAGCAGCTGGGGCATTCTGATCCTGAAGAAGGCAGCCTTCCAAAGACCAATTATCCCACCAGATGTTTACCAAGCCCTCACCAATCTCCCAGACATACAATTGTTCAGCATCCTTCCTAACCTTTAACATCCTTTTCCAAATGTGTGAATCCTCTAAACCCACAGAGAGTTGGGTGGGGTGTTGATGCTTGCAATATTTGCCCCAAAGGAATTCACCCAAAGGGAGGACTGAGATCTAAATTTGAACCAGAGTCTGCAGAAATTAATGTGCATAATTTGGGAGAAAGACTTGAAGCCTAACCCACCCTCCTCAAAGGTTTTACACACCTTAGCCCAAGAAGTCCAGTGTTTTTCTTTCCTATGGCCAGCCCATAGGAATCTATTGAAGATCCCTTCTAACAATCTCTGAGAAGACTTTTTCAGAATGTTCATTTGTAGTAGATAGGATGGTAAAGCAGATAGAACACTTTTGAGGAGTGTGATCGTAACCCCATTGGATAAAAGAGAATTCTCCCTGCTTGCAATTTACCTTTGGACCTTATCAATTATGTGATCAAATTGAATGTTCTTAGCTCTTCCTTTGATATGAAATGGTCCTAGATATTTCATAGGAAGGTGGATGTTTTTGAACCCCAGTCAAATCAGTAACCCAGGACTTTAAGTCATTTTTGCATTGTTTACTGAAAATGGAGATGCACTTCTTTTTATTTAATTTCATTCGAGAAGCCTCCTGAAAGGACTCCAGATTCTGCATGAATAATTTAACAGCAGCTTTGGAAGCTTTTGAAAAGATAATGATGTCATCAGTAAAAGCCAAGTGATTAATTAAGGTGGAAGATCTGTGACTATAAAGAGAATGGGGTTTCCTGCATGCCAATTCATTCAAACATCTGGATAAGTAGTCAAAAGCTAAGATAAAAATAGTAGGGGAAAGGGGGTCACCTTGTTTTATACCTCTAGATGCACTGAAAAACCCATGAGAGGATCCGTTGATGAAGATAGAATGGAAGTTATTGGTCAGCCATCTGTTGATTAGAGAGACAAAGGAGGGGGAGAAACCTCTAGCAAAAAGAACTTGTTCAATGAACTTCCAGCTGATAGTGTCATAAGTCTTTTTTATATCCAATTTGAAAATTAAGCTGCCTCCTCTAGTGATTCTATCCAAGTCCAGTACCAATTCTTGGGCCAAACGCACATTATCAACAACACTTCTATCCCTGATGAATGCTAACTGATTCCTGCCAATGAGCTTATTTAGGTGAGGTTGCAATCTTTGAACCAAGACTTTAGTGATTATCTTGGAAATGATAGAAGTGAGACTAATGGGTCTAAAATCTTCCCATTTGCAAGAAGATTTATCCTTGGGAACCAGTGTAATGGTAGAAGAGGAAAAGTATTTAGGGAGGTCAGCCCCCCAGAAGAAACTTTGGACAGTAGCAATAACTTCACCCTTCACAATAAGTCAGGCCTTTTTGTAGAAATCAGCAGTGAAACCATCAGGACCAACAACATTTGTGCTGTCAATGGAGTTTAGAGCTTCCCAAATTTCCTTTTCATCAGGAATGTTAGTGAGACGTAGACTTTTAGTGAATTCCCTTTCCTTATCAAACAGTGTATCTTTGATGACTGGGTGAGAGGATGAATTTTGTCTGAACATTTTTTGAAAGTAATGTACAACATCATTAGCAATTCCCTCAGCATTAAAAATCTAGTGACCCTTCTGAAAAAGGATTTTGTGAATTATGTTACTTTCCCTCCTATAATTAATGCAGGCATGATAATATTTAGAGTTCCTGTCACCCTCACAAAACATAAAATCAAATTTNTTCCTCCTATAATTAATGCAGGCATGATAATATTTAGAGTTCCTGTCACCCTCACAAAACATAAAATCAAATTTAAAAAAAATAAAATCAAATCAAATTTGAAAAAAAAAAGATGATCTTAATAATTTCAAAAAAATGATAAAAATGACAAGCAAATTCTCTCAAAATTTCACAATCTGCATCCTCCACACACATCCCACGTTCTTCATAAACTCTGCACTATCAAAATCAAATTTCGTATCTTTTTCTAATAGTTGGCATAGCGACTTAGTTATTTTTGAAAATTTTTTTATGTAGCGTCTGTAAAAAACAGCATGTCCTAGAAAACTTCTCACCCCTTTAACACTAGTAGGAGGTGGTAATTTTTCTATAACTTAGATTTTTGTAGGATCTACCTACATGCCATTTTCAAAAATTTTATGCCCAAGTACAATACCTCCTGCAACCATAAATTGACATTTTTTCCCAATTTAACACTAGATTGATTTTTTCACATACTTTCATAACTTTTTCTAAATTATTAAGACATAGCTCAAATGAAGTCCCAAATACAGAAAAATCATCCATAAACACTTCCATTCCATGTTCTATAAAATAGCTAAAAATATACATCATGCATCTTTGAAATGTTGCAAGTTCATTACATAGTCCAAAAGGCATTCTACAAAAAGCAAATGTTCCATATGGGCTTGTAAATGTTGTTTTATCTTGATCCTCCGGAGCAATTTGAATTTGGTGATAACCGATATATCCATCTAAAAAAAAATAATATTTATTCCCAGCCAATCTATCCAACATTTGTTCTATAAAGGGTAAAGGAAAGTGATATTTTTTTGTAGTTATATTTAATTTTCTATATTCAATGCAAATTCGCCAACCAGTTATTTGTCTTATTGGTATTAATTCATTTTTCTTGTTTTCTTCAACAGTCGCTCCTTTCTTCGGAACACAGTGAATTGGGCTTACTCAAGCACTATCTGAAGTAGGATATATAATTTTAGCATCTAAACATTTTAAAATATATTTTTTAACAACTTCTTTCATTATTGAGTTTAATCTTCTCTGAGGATCAGCTTTAGGTNTTTCACAATCTGCATTCTCCGCACACATCCCACGTTCTTCATGAACTCCGCACTATCAAAATCAAATTTTGTTTCTTTTTCTAATAGTTGGCAAAGCGGCTTAGTTATTTTTGAAAATTTTTTATGTAGCGTCTATAAAAACCAGCATGTCCTAGAAAACTTCTCACCCCTTTAACACTAGTAGGAGGTGGTAATTTTTCTATAACTTAGATTTTTGTAGGATCTACCTACATGCCATTTTCAAAAATTTTATGCCCAAGTACAATACCTCCTGCAACCATAAATTGACATTTTGCTCAATTTAACACTAGATTGATTTTTTCACATACTTTCAGAACTTTTTCTAAATTATTATGACATAACTCAAATGAAGTCCCAAATACAGAAAAATCTTCCATAAACACTTCCATTCCATGTTCTATAAAATAGCTAAAAATATACATCATGCATCTTTGAAATGTTGCAGGTCCATTACATAGTCCAAAAGGCATTCTACGAAAAGCAAATGTTCCATATGGGCTTGTAAATGTTGTTTTATCTTGATCCTCCGGAGCAATTGGAGTTTGGTGATAACCGGTATATCCATCTAAAAAGAAATAATATTTATTCCCAGCCAATCTATCCAACATTTGTTCTATAAAGAATAAAGGAAAGTGATATTTTTTGGTAGTTATATTTAATTTTCTATATTCAATGCAAATTCGCCAACCAGTTATTTGTCTTATTGGTATTAATTCATTTTTCTTGTTTTCTTCAACAGCCACTCCTCCTTTCTTGGGAACACAGTGAATTGGGCTTACTCAAGCACTATCTGAAATAGGATATATAATTTCAGCATCTAACCATTTTAAAATATATTTTTTAACAACTTCTTTCATTATTGAGTTTAATCTTCTCTGAGGATCAGCTTTAGGTTCATATTGTTCATCTAATAAAATTTTGTGTATACAAATTTAAGGACTAATTTCTTTAATATATGCTAAAGTCCATCCAAAATCCTTTTTATACTTTTTCAGCAGTTCTATCAGCTTCTGTTCTTGAATTTTAGTTAACTTAGAAGATATAATAACATGCAATGTCGATGACTCTCCTAAAAATAAATACTTTAAGTGGGCAGGTAATATCTTTAATTCAAGTTCAGGTGGTTTAATACTTGACGGAATAAGATTTTTACTATCATTTTCCAACAATTTTAACATTTCAAATTTGCCCTGAATATAATCCAAATCTTCTTTTTTCATTTCATCTTCATTCTCAATAAATTCTCCTTACTTTAATTTATTTTTGAACTCATTTTTAAATTGTTCATTACTCAGATAATCAACTACTTCCATTCTGAAACATTCATTATCTTTTTCTATCGTAGGATATTTCATAGCTTTTGCTATATTAAATTTCACTTCTTGATCATTAACTCTCATTATTAATTATCCTTTTTGCACATCTATTACAACTCTTCCTGTTGCAAGAAATGGTCACCCTAAAATAATAGGAATCTATTTATCTTTCTCCATATCCAATACTATAAAGTCTACAGGGAAAATAAATTTATCCACTTTTACTAGTACATCCTCTATAACTAATTTAGGATAAGTTATTGATCGATCAACTAACTGAAGAGTTACAGTAGTAGGGGAAATCTCTCCTAAATTGATCGATAAGCTAACTGAAGAGTTACAGTAGTAGAGGAAATTTCTCCCAAATCTAAAAGTTTAAAGATCGATAAGGGCATAAGATTTATACTCGCTCCAAAATCACATAAAGCTTTTCCATAAAACTTTTCACCAATTGCACAAGGTATAGTAAAGCTACCAGGATCTTTTAATTTTTCAAGAAACTTTTTCAGAATAATAGCACTACACTCTTCACTGAGTGCAATGATCTCATGATCTGTAAACTTCCTTTTATTATTTAGTACATCCTTCATAAATTTCACATAACTTGGCATTTGTTCCAAAGCTTCAACAAAAGGAATATTTATCGTTAACTTCTTAAAGATTTCCAAAAAATTTGTAAATTATTTATCTGCATTCTTCTGTTTCAGTCTTCGAGGAAATAGAGGTAATGGTTTTTATAAAGGAACTTGTGTTTGTTCATTTTCATGTTGATCATTTTCCATTTCTTCCATCTCTTCATCAACTTCAGTTTCTCTTTGGATCCCTATTTCAACTTCTTTTCCACTTTATAATTGAATAGCTTTAATTTTCTCTTTATTTTGAACTTTTAGATTAACTTCCACAGAACTCGAAAGAATTCCAGAAGGTATGTTACTAAGTATAGTAGCAATATGTCCTAACAGATTTTCAATATTTATAATAGCAGCCCCTTGATTCTGTATTTGATTTCCTATAATCAACATCTCTTCTTCCATTGTCAACTTCTTTTCCTTAACTTGTGAGTTAGGGTTGGAGTTAAATCCTGGAGGATAATAAGGTTGATAATTAGGATTTCCATAATTTTTTAGATTTCTGGATGGATTCACCGATATGTTATAATTATTCAAACTTAAATTAGGGTGATTTTTCCATTTAGGGTTAAAATAGTTAGAATAGGGATTGTTTTTTCAATTATTTATAGTCCTTAAAGTTTCATAAGATGATTGAGTATCAATAATCCATCCTAGTGAATTTTCCTCTAATACTAGAGGTGGTTGAGAATAGTTCACTCTTATTTGATCAATATTTTTAGAAATAGCAGCAATTTGAGATGCCAAAATACACATTGCATCAGAATCATGAATGTTGGCTACTCTCTTAGGATTTACCCTTTCAGAGGGCCATTGAAAATTTTTAGTAGTCATTTCTTTAATTAAAGAATATGCTTCATCAAAAGGTTTTGACATTAATGATCCACCCACAGTAGCATCTATAACAGATCTAAGTGATCCTACTAATCCATTGTAAAATATTTGAATTATTAACCAATCTGGTAAAGCATGGTGTGGNCAGAAGATATAATAACATGCAATGTCGATGACTCTCCTAAAAATAAATACTTTAAGTGGGCAGGTAATATCTTTAATTCAAGTTCAGGTGGTTTAATACTTGAAGGAATAAGATTTTTACTATAATTTTCCAACAAGTTTAACATTTCAAATTTGCCCTGAAACTAAACCAAATCTTCTTTTTTCATTTCATCTTCATTCTCAAAAATTTCTCCTTACTTTAATTTATTTTTGAACTCATTATTAAATTGTTCATTACTCAGATAATCAACTACTTCCATTCTAAAACATTCATTATCTTTTTCTATCATAGGATATTTCATAGCTTTTGTTATATTAAATTTCACTTCTTGATCATTAACTCTCATTATTAATTTTCCTTTTTGCACATCTATTACAACTCTTCCTGTTGCAAGAAATGGTCTCCCTAAAATAATAGGAATCTCTTTATCTTTCTCCATATCCAATACTATAAAGTCTACAGGGAAAATAAATTTATCCACTTTTACTAGTACATCCTCTATAACTCCTTTTGGATAAATTGATCAATCAGCTAACTGAAGAGTTACAGTAGTAGAGGAAAGTTCTCCCAAATCTAAAAGTTTAAAGATCAATAAGGGCATAAGATTGATACTCGCTCCAAAATCACATAAGGCTTTTCCATAAAACTTTTCACCAATTGCACAAGGTATAGTAAAGCTACCAGGATCTTTTAATTTTTCAAGAAGCTTATTCTGAATAATAGCACTACACTCTTCACTGAGCGCAATGATCTGATGATCTGTAAACTTCCTTTTCTTATTTAGTACATCCTTCATAAATTTCACATAACTTGGCATTTGTTCCAAAGCTTCAACAAAAAGAATATTTATCATTAACTTCTTAAGGATTTCCAAAAAATTTGTAAATTATTTATCTGTATTCTTCTGTTTCAGTCTTCGAGGAAACAGAGGTAATGGTTTTTATAAAGGAACATGTGTTTGTTCATTTTCATGCTGATCATTTTCCATTTCTTCCATCTCTTCATCGACTTCAGTTTCTCTTTGGATCCCTATTTCAACTTCTTTTCCACTTTGTAATTGAATAGCTTTAATTTTCTCTTTATTTTGATCTTTTAGATTAACTTCCACAGAACTCGAAAGAATTCCAAAACGTATGTTACTAAGTATAGTAGCAATATGTCCTAACAGATTTTCAATATTTATAATAGCAGTCCCTTGATTCTGTATTTGATTTCCTATAATCAACATCTCTTCTTCCATTGTGAACTTCTTTTCCTTAACTTGTGGGTTAGGGTTGGAGTTAAATCCTAGAGGATAATAAGATTGATAATTAGGATTTCCTTAATTTTTCAGATTTCTGGATGGATTCACCGATATGTTATAATTATTCAAACTTAAATTAGGGTGATTTTTCCATTTAGGGTTAAAATAGTTAGAATAGGGATTGTTATTTCAATTATTTATAGTGCTTAAAGTTTCATAAGATGATTGAGTATCAATAATCTGTCCTAGTGAATTTTCCTCTACTACTAGAGGTATTTAAGAATAGTTCACTCTTATTTGATCAATATTTTTAGAAATAACAGCAATTTGAGATGCCAAAATACACATTGCATCAGAATCATGAATGTTGGCTACTCTCTTAGGATTTACCCTTTCAGAGGGCCATTGAAAATTATTAGTAGTCATTTGTTTAATTAAAGAATATGCTTCATCAAAAGGTTTTGACATTAATGATCCACCCACGGTAGCATCTATAACAGATCTAAGTGATCCTACTAATCCATTATAAAATATTTTAATTATTAACCAATCTGGTAAAGCATGGTGTGGACATTTTCTAAAAAGATCTTTAAATCTTTTCAAGACTTCATATATTGATTCCCCTTCAGACTGACAAAAAGATGTAATATCATTACTAAGCATAGTAGTATTCGAGGGTGGAAAATATTTAGCCAAGAACTTTTTTGATAGTTCTCCCCAAGTTCTAATAGATCTATGTGTTAATGAATTTAACCAAGCCTTGGCATTATTGTTTAGTGAAAAAGGAAAAAAGTCTAAGCCTAACAATATCATTAGACACTCCATCATATTTAAATGTAGCACAAATTTTAAGAAAACTAGCAAAATGTAAGTTAGGATCTTCAGTAGGTGTTCCTCCAAACTGATTATTTTTTATCATTTGGATAATATTAGCTTTAAGCTCAAATGAATTAGCAACAACATCAGGATTTTGAATAGTAAAGTGAAGTTCATCTGCTGTCGGATTCGCATAATCTCTTAAAGGTCTTTATCGATTCTAATTTATTGGATTATCTAAGTTATTTGCCATTTCTTTTTTTTTTTTTTTAATTTCTCTTTGTTGTTTTCAATTTTTTTAATAGTACGTTCTAATATTGAATCGTAAGGTACTAAACCTTTAGATCTAATATTTTGTATAAACAAATAACGTAAGCAAAGTAAAATTCTAAAAAATAAACACTCTTAAATAAAAACAAATTTCTTTTTGGATTTTTTATTTTTTTATATTTTTTTTGTATTTTTATGGTATATATATTTTCTCTAAATTTCCTAATTTATCAAAACTATTTAATTTAACTGTTACCTTTCTGACAACGGCGCCAAAAACTTGATCCTGATTTCTTGAATGTAAAAATTAATGAAGTTGACACCACTATGGCGCCAAAAACTTGATTCATGTACTAAGATTAAGTTATGTAAAATATATATAAGTATAGGCAATTATTAATTGGATTCTATGCAAATATATGTATTGTTATCAAGTAATAATGGACTTACTATTTATTTCCAAAATATCAATCCCACGAGGAAGGTTTAAAATTGCAATGATAAATTTTACTAGGAAATTCACAGAAAGTCAAACGAAATTATTTTCAATAATTTTGAATGTTGAGATAAAAAATAAATTACTTAACTATTAGCAAAATAGAAATGCAAGATTTAAACAGTAACTACTAACTTACTAACTATGTTTAGGTAATGAAGATTTCTTATGTGAAAAAACATCCTTCCCACTACAATGAGGTTTTGGTGAAATGAGATGAGATAAATGTTCATAATATGTATTGTGCCAAATAGGAGCAATTTTAATTCTCTACCCAGATATAGTGCATAGAAAATCTATTCCTAATCCTAGGTTTAATCACAAAATCTGTGGCTAGGCTAGGAGGATACCGGTTCCCACTCCAGATCTCCCACTTCCCTTCACCTGAAGGCTAACTCTCGCTTTAATTTTTAAACACTAAGACTGAACCAGAGATTTTATTCTGTCACCCTAAAGATTCTCCAATTCTACACCCAAAAAAGAATATTTCTTTATTTACTTACATCTAATTCCATGAAATATTTTCTCCTCCATGAAATCAAATGTGATCCTCACTCTGTTGTAGAACTCATACTTTGTTTCCCAGATCATATGTTTCACAACGCATTTTAACAATTCAATTGGCCAGATCAAAAGGTAAATTACGTTCAGAGTTGAAAATTCATCACAATTTATTTTATAATTTAATATTGGCACATCATGTTATCTCTTCATTTCACCATATCTTAGAGTAGGGAGAAAGATAGAGGAAACTATTCAAACTTCATGAGAAATATACAACAAAACATAAATTTCATATATAAAAGAAAGTTCATACAACACTTATCTAAAACTCTTTCTCAAAGCAAATCCCTTGTAGCCTTTCCTTAAAAATACATGAAGAATATATCTCTCTCTTTCCTCCTTCTCCAATTCTCTTACAGAAAATTTCACACTTAATCTCACCACACAAACTCTAAATTATAAAAGAAAACTCACTAATTTACTCCAATTTGGTGGTGGAATGAAACTGGATTACAAAAAATGACAAAAAAGGAGTGTGCTGGAACGTTGTGGAGCAAGAAGGAACGTGAAGGAGTGAAGGAGTGAAGGAGTCTGTTTCCTGATGAATTTTGACCTCAAATAGAGCCTATGGTTGGTTCTCCAAGAGGTTCCTCCAAAATCTCTACGAAAATTGTCCAAATACATNTGAATTTAACCAAGCCTTGGCATTATTGCTTGATGAAAAAGGAAAAAGTCTAAGCCTAACAATATCATTAGACACTCCATCATATTTAAATGTAGCACAAATTTTAAGAAAACTAGCAAGATGTAAGTTAGGATCTTCAGTGTGTTCCTCCAAACTGATTATTTTGCATCATTTGGATAATATTAGCTTTAAGCTCAAATGAATTAGCAACAACATCAGGATTTTGAATAGTAAAGTGAAGTTCATCTGCTGTCGAATTTGCATAATCTCTTAAAGGTCTTTGTCGATTCTAATTTATTGGATTATCTAAGTTATTTGCCATTTCTTTTAATTTTTTAATTTCTCTTTGTTGTTTTCAAAATTTTCTAATAGTACTTTCTAATTCTGAATCGTAAGGTACTAAACCTTTAGATCTATATTTTGTATAAACAAATAAAGTAAGCAAAGTAAAATTCTAAAAAATAAACACTCTTAAATAAAAACAAATTTCTTTTTGGATTTTTGATTTTTTTATATTTTTTTTGTATTTTTATGGTATATATATTATCTCTAAATTTCCTAATTTATCAAAACTATTTAATTTAACTGTTACCTTTCTGGCAACGGCGCCAAAAACTTGATCCTGATTTCTTGAATGTAAAAATTAATGAAGTTGACACCACTATGGCGCCAAAAACTTGATTCATGTACTAAGATTAAGTTATGTAAAATATATATAAGTATAGGCAATTATTAATGGGATTCTATGCAAGTATATGTATTGTTATCAAGTAATAATGGACTTACTATTTAATTCCAAAATATCAATCCCACGAGGAAGGTTTAAAATTGTAATGATAAATTTTACTAGAAAATTCACAGAAAGTCAAACGAAATTATTTTCAATAATTTTGAATGTTGAGATAAAAAATAAATTACTTAACTATTAGCAAAATAGAAATGCAAGATTTAAACAGTAACTACTAACTTACTAACTATGCTTAGGTAATGAAGATTTCTTATGTGAAAAAAACATCCATCCCACCCCAATGAGGTTTTGGTGAAATGAGATGAGATAAATGTTCATAATATGTATTGTGCCAAATTGGAGCAGCTTTAATTCTCTACTCTGATACAATGCATAGAAAATCATTGCCTAATCCTAGGTTTAATCACAAAATCTGTGGCTAGGCTAGTAGGATACCGGTTCCCACTCCTGAGCTCCCACTTCCCTTCACCTGAAGGCTAACTCTCGCTTTAATTTTTAAACACTAAGACTGAATTAGAGATTTTAGTCTGTCGCCCTAAAGATTCTCCAATTCTACACCCAACAAAGAATATTTCTTTATTTACTTACACTTAATTCCATGAAATATTTTCTCCTCCATGAAATCAAATGTGATCCTCACTCTGTTGTAGAACTCATACTCTGTTTTCCAGATCATATGTTTCACAACGCATTTTAACAATTCAATTGGCCAGATGAAAAGGTAAATTACGTTCGGAGTTGAAAATTCATCACAATTTATTTTATAATTTAATATTGGCACATCATGTTATCTCTTCATTTCACCATACCTTAGAGTAGGGAGAAAGATAGAGGAAACTATTCAAACTTCATGAGAAATATACAACAAAACTTAAATTTCATATATAAAAGAAAGTTCATACAACACTAATAAATAAACAACACTTATCTAAAACTCTTTCTCAAAGCAAATCCCTTGTAGTCTTTCCTTAAAAATCCATGAAGAATATATCTCTCTCTTTCCTCCTTCTCCAATTCTCTTACAGAAAGTTTCACACTTAATCTCACCACACAAACTCTAAATTATAAAAGAAAACTCACTAATTTACTCCAATTTGGTGGTGGAATGAAACTGGATTACGAAAAATGACAAAAAAGGAGTGTGCTAGAACGTTGTGGAGCGAAAAGGAACGTAAAGGAGTGAAGGAGTGAAGGAGTCTGTTTCCTGATGAATTTCAGCCTCAAATAGAGCCTATGGTTGGTTCTCCAAGAGGTTCCTCCAAAATCTCTACGAAAATTGTCCAAATACATCAAATCTTATAGAAACAAGGGTTGAACCAACATTGGCACCGTCAGTGCCAGTATCCCACAAATTAATTTGCTGCTCTTGTTAAAGGCACCGTCGGCACTTTTCTGGCATCTTCGGCGCTGAGTAAAATTCTCAGTCTGTTCTGTTGTTCTGGGCATTGCACTTGGCGCTGTTGGCGCGAGTATTTCTTCAAAAACATCATTTTGACTCCAAATTCCATCCTTTTTGCTTCATTTTTGCTTTAAGTCCTAAAAATGAACAACCTACAAGAAAACATCAAAATATCTTCCATTAAAGTGCAATATCACCAAAAATAAGTCTAAAATATGGGTCTAAAAATGCATCTATTTTTGGGGTATCATGAGACCCCCCTTAAATGAAGTAATTCTCATCTCACCACACTTGTCGTTACCTCTTAGGTGGGATGTGTGTCCCTGAGCTTTCATTCCCTATGTAGCACCCCCTTCTCCTCAATCGGTCTTTCGAGTTGGATTTGAGTTCCTATGCTTTCTGTCTCGACCCGGTCTCTCTGCACACTCTTAAATCTTGAAATTTTCTTAAAATTAATATCAAACTAAATTTTAACTAAAATTAAAATATTTTAAACATCAAATCAAATCTTCATTGTGATTGTCAATTTCTCTAATGTTTATCTCCTTGATTCTATAGGGCAGCCCTTCGTAAGGGTCTAGCATCAACAAAATCATTTTGTCAATATTAAAATCCACTTTTAACATTGGCAATTTGAAGGTACATTTGTTCATCCCCAATGAGAATCTCTAACTACTTCCAAGAGGAAAACATTCTTCACCTTCTTTCTTCTCTACTTTGATCATGTTGGCTTAGGAAGCTATGTTGGTTTGTTGATCTCTTTGGTCAATGCTAATATGGGCGGTGTGCTTGCTCGACACACCATAGCTATTGGGGGTCCTTTTATTGACCTCACTTTTTGTTGAGGTCTAGTCTTTCTTTCTTAGAAACCGAGGATCTAGCCAAAGGATTTTTTACTATTGACTATTCCTAGAGTAATAGTAAGGGAACCCGCACCATTAGAAATTCTAAATACCTCTTTGCTCTTCTTCAAGTTCCATATATTGGTTCTAAGATCTAGCACTTAGTAGGTGTAGCCAATATGGAGGAGCTCAAGAAGAGTCCCCATAGGATTGTTTGGCCTTAGGGTTAGCCCTTAGTGTTGTGGTCTTGGTCATTCTTGTACACACACACTTAAAACCCTTCACCTTCACACACACCCTAAACCCTTAACCAAACATACTTAGCTTGAACCCTTACTCTTCTGAAAACTCATGTGAATGGTCCCCCAAACCCATAGCCAAAGACTAAGTACTGGCTAAGACCAAAACATGAATTTTCGAAAATGGGAGCTCCCTTAGTCTCATGGCTCCGTAAGAGTAACTTTATGATTAAAATCTTCAATTGACCCCATTCTATCCAAATTCCCAATTTTGGCATTTTTGCTCCAAAATTTTTCCAAAATTACCAAATTACTCTTGAAGACCTAAAATTCTTGAAATTGACAAAACTACCTAATTTTACCCAAAGATCACCTTAAAACCTTTTAAAACACTCAAATTGCCCAAAACACCTCAAAATTTCAAAAATTCCCAAAGTACCCATAACTTTCCCAAAATTACCAAAGTGCTTCTCACGGCCCCAAAACTCACAAAACTTCCCAAAGCATTTCAAACAACTCTAAAACCAATCATGGACATCCAATTTGACCAATTTTGACCAAAATCCTAATTTTACCCCTAAATGTCTAATGCCTCTAAATCACTCCCAAATTCTACTAAATTGATTTCAAATTTCTCCAATTTCAAATTTAAACTCAATTCCATCATGTCCCAATTAAATTGAAACCAAACTCATGCCCAATTGAACCGAATTTCAAAATCAATGTCTAAGCTCAAATTTAATCCCCAATTTGACCATAAGCCAAAATCCTATCAAATTGAACTTTTTAACCTATCCAATTCTCCAAATTATGGATTCTAAACTCTTCTTGATGTTCCCCTAGATCATTTTTAACCCTCAATTAGTCTAGATTCAAACCCTAGCCTAGCCCAAATTCAACTCAAATCAAAAACCCCCAATTTTTCCCCAATCTTCAAATTCCTCCAAACTGAACTTCATAATCCTACAATCTTCAAATCATTTGATGCCCAAACACTTCATCAAAATCTCTTACCTTGACTTAATTATTCAATAGAGCCAATTCCAAGCTCTAGTCCAACCTAAACCCATGTCCAAGATAAATCATGGATTTTGAACCCAAAGCCACTTGATTCAGCCCATCTNCAATTTTACCCCTAAATGCCTAATGCCTCTAAATCACTCCCAAATTCTACCAAATTGATTTCAAATTTCTCCAATTTCAAATTTAAACTCAATTCCATCATGTCCCAATTGAATTGAAACCAAATTCATGCCCAATTGAACCGAATTTCAAAATCAATTTCTAAGCTCAAATTTAATCCCCAATTTGACCATAAGCCAAAATCCTATCAAATTGAACTTTTTAACCTATCCAATTCTCCAAATTATGGATTCTAAACTCTTCATGATGTTCCCCTAGATCAATTTGAACCCTCAATTAGTCTAGATTCAAACCCTAGCCTAGCCTAAATTCAACTCAAATCAAAAACCCCCAATTTTGCCCCAATCTTCAAATTCCTCTAAATTGAACTTCATAATCCTACAATCTTCAAATCATTTGATGCCCAAACACTTCATATAAATCTCTTACCTTGACTTAATTATTCAATTGAGCCAATTCCAAGCTCTAGTCCAACCTAAACCCATATCCAAGATAAATCATGGATTTTGAACCCAAAGCCACTTGATTCAGCCCATCTTGGACCATCAAAGCTGACATTTGGACCTTAAGAACGAGCCTAGATCCTCCTAGTCAACCCTAAAAGCGTCATGGACCAATTGTCCAATGATTTAGAGGATATCTTCACATTTTTGGTCAAATGACTTAAGCTTGAGCTTAATTGAATAAACACNTACATTTGGACCTTAAGAACGAGCCTAGATCCTCCTAGTCAACCCTAAAAGTGTCATGGACCAAGGGTCCAATGATTTAGAGGATATCTTCACATTTTTGGTCAAATGACTTAAGCTTGAGCTTAATTGAATAAACACCCATCTTGATCACAATTAAACCTCCCCCTTGGTTCCCTGAGTGAGCTAGCCACCTCCCCTAGCCAGGTCGGCTGACCTAGTGGCTGGAAAACCCAAATTTGAGATGGCTCCCTCATAGACAAAGCTTCAAACTCACCCATCCAATGTGGCTCGCTCACATTGGCCACTGGCACTGTTTAACCCTCCACCTAAGCTCCACATTGAACCCACTGACCAACCCAATTAGCTACCTCTTCCACCTTTATTTAAACCAGCCCTATCACAGTCATGAGGAGAGCATTGTCAATTGCATGGGGAGATCTGTCTAAATTTCTAACAGAGTTCTTCTTGACCTTCTTGAGTTTGATCCCATTATCCTTAGCCACTCAAACCCATTATCTAAGCTTTATTTTGAGCTCAAAATCAATGAAGTTTTTGGTCACTCCACCAAACTCTAAAAACTCCAAATTGAACAACCCTTGAGCTTCCTTAGACCAAATAAAGAAGTTCCCCATCAAAACCACCTTTGTGAGCACCCTAACCAACTCTTAGACCAAGGCCGCACCACTTATTAATCAAATTTATACCTAGACCTTACACCAACTCAAACTAACACTTTGATGAGGTTCTTTGGACTCTACTCAAGCTTCCATAAGCCCTCAATTGAGGCTTCACCTCTTGGGCTAAGGTATAATCCAGAAACCCTAAAAATGTCNCCTTGAGGAGAGAATTGTCAATTGCATGGGGAGATCTATCTAAATTTCTAATAGAGTTCTTCTTGACCTTCCTGAGTTTTATCCCATTATCCTTAGCCACTCAAACCCATTATCTGAGCTTTATTTTGAGCTCAAAATCAATGAAGTTTTCGGTCACTCCATCAAACTCTTAAAACTCCAAATTGAACAACCCTTGAGCTTCCTTAGACCAAATAAAGAAGTTCCCCATCAAAACCACCTTTGTTGAGCACCCTAACCAGCTCTTAGACCAAGGCCGCACCACTTATTAATCAAATTTATACCTAGACCTTACACCAAATCAAACTAACACTTTGATGAGGTTCTTTGGATTCTACTGAAGCTTCCATAAGCCCTCAATTGAGGCTTCACCTCTTGGGCTAAGGTATAATCCAGAAACCCTAAAAATGTCCTCAATTTCATTAATTATGTAGAGAATGTTTCTTTCATATGCATGTAAATATCTATATCGATTTGCCTTGATTAGATGAAGTTGTTGGACCAAACCCCATGTGATTTGTTTGAGTATCGAGCAAGATCTTAACATTTTTGTGTGGATGATTCTCGATTTAGAATAGATGGTCATGATGAACGGATGTCATCCATTCGCGCGTGTATTGATCCAACGACAGAGGAGAAGTCGATCGGGAGATCTGTTCTTGAACAACGGGACGCGTGGCACGCTGAGGTGTAAAGCGCAGTGAATGGGAATGCACCACATGTACTTTCAAAGCTG
>JXCR01106662.1:22101-40879 GCA_002079205.1 Phalaenopsis hybrid cultivar
ATTTAAATATGGGAGTATTGGTGGGAGAAAAAAAATCATAAGAATTGTATCCTATGCCTGTAAACTTCCCTTATTACTATTATTTTTTATTATTATTACTATTATCTATATATATATATATATATATATATTTGTTAGTGAGTGCTAATCACAATTAAGTTAGGGATGAATATGCCCCAGCACGAGTCATAGAGGAGAATAACCCACTAACACGCCTTTGCTTATCAGCGCAAAATCTAAATTTCATGCTGATTCATATGCTAGCTGTTGGATGATTTTTTTAATAGTATTAAATCACATGTGATCCAACTGCATAAAAATGCCAAATTATTTAGTAGTAAACTACATCATCAAATATTTGAAGCCACTGTCTTAGTCAGTATTTTTTTGCCACTGTCTTGGTCAGTATTTTTTTGGTCTTTAGCTTAATTTATTGCCAAATTATTTGATTAGTAAATGTGACTGCACTGTTAACTTTTTAATAAAATGATTTGAATAAAATCGATTATTATTGTTATTATGAAAATTCATAATCTTCTATATTTTCTTTTGGAAAAAATATACTTGGGAGTCCACTCACATTAACAAGAGGTTTTCTTGTTGACACCATTGAACCCATAACCCGCGATCATCAAAGCTGTCGCCGTTAACGCTACCCCAGGCCATCCACGCCTCATGCCGTGTCTGCCTATTATAAGCAACCGATAAAGCAAGGTATCCCAAGTTAAGTGGGAAAGTTCAAGACATTACATAAATTTAATTTACATATATAAAANTATGCCGTGTCTGCCTATTATAAGCAACTGATAAAGCAAGGTATCCCAAGTTAAGTGGGAAAGTTCAAGACATTACATAAATTTAATTTACATATATAAAAAATATAAAAAAAAGGGAGGCATTATATTTAATAATGTCATATAATAATTTTTACGCTATATTTTAATGTATTCATATGGAATATACAAGTTGTTTGTTAAATGAGTGAGGTGAAGAACGTCCACATTAATAAGAAAAAACATTTTAATTACATTTTTCTTAAATTGAGTTATTCTAATTTTGGTAAAAGCTTAATAAGATACTTACATATTTTATTTAATAAAATATTTAATTATTTGATTATTAGTTACTTGTACGTGTAATNGATATAATAATTTTTACGCTATATTTTAATGTATTCATATGGAATATACAAGTTGTTTGTTAAATGAGTGAGGTGAAGAACGTCCACATTCATAAGAAAAAAACATTTTAATTACATTTTTCTTAAATTGAGTTATTCTAATTTTGGTAAAGGCCTAATAAGATACTTACATATTTTATTTAATAAAATATTTAATTATTTGATTATTAGTTACTTGTACGTGTAATATTTAAATTCATGCTGCTCGTTAGCTTCTGGAAAGGCTAAATTTCTGGCCCCATAGGACTCCCGGGATTCTCAAATGTTGAACTTACTATATTATACCATAAATTTGAAAGTAATTTTAGTGACTTTAATCAAATAATGCACGGTAGAAGTGGAAAAGAATCGAAAAACATGAATAAAAATTAGTAGATACTAAAAAGAAACATGTCTACTCTTATAGAGACCTAATTTTCTACTTTATTTTGATTTTGATAATTATTAAAACGAAAGCTGAAAAACCATGACCAAAAGTTTTGAAGATTTCTTTTTTTCTTCTTCCTCTGTTTGTGATATGCTGTATATTTCTCATAGTTAGTGATTTGATGAGAGGAACACAACGAGTCCATTAAAAGACAAAAATAATAATAATAATTATCAACAATAAAGAGGGTTATAAGGTTTTTCATATAGTGCTTTAAATTTTTACCTAATATGTAAGATGTAACCTTTGAAATCAATAAGATATAGTGCTTTAAGTTTTTACTAAAATAAAACTTAATTTTATTGTGTCGCTAAGATCCTCTACAGAAAATAATTATTATTTAGGGGATAATTCTTACTAAAACATTGAATGGTCTTTCACATTAACTTCTTAGGCATGGTTATTGTAGAATAATCAAACGATCATTCAAGTGATCATCTACTCTAAAAGAAGCTATTCAAGGTTGGGGAGCAAATTCAAGTATAGCATTAAAAGGTCAGATTTTTAGCCATGGTCCTAATCTAAAGATCATTTTCTTTTTAACATGGATCAGTTATATAAAATTTAAAAGGTTAAGTCTATCAGGCAACCCTAGTATAGGCTATAAGGATTCTTAAGCTATAAATAACAAAGACCTTTTATTCATCATTCCTTTATTTTTTAAAGATAGTTTATTGATAACTATTTCAATTAAAACATCATACAAATACATAATGTTCTACAAATAGCATTAAGCTCAACATACAGTCTCCTGCTAAACTTTTACTTCTACATTGAGATATACCCCTGATCTTTAAGTGCAATAATTTTTTAAATAAAGACCACCTTTTGCCTTTAGTTAATGATAAATTTGGAAGTTGCCAGTCCCTAATTAAGGTAGAAAAAATCTAAGAGATATTTCAGTTAATATTTTCCATAAAAACTAAAACCCTTGAGTAACACTTTTGTGAGTAATTGATTTGATGCCATAAAATACACTTCATAAGCCAAAACATAGTGCTTTGTCTAACTTGACTCAAAAGCTCATAAAAACAATTCAATTATATTAATTTATTCAGTAGTTAATTACATTACTCATAGCTCATGTTTCCCTCCTACTACACTCTATAGCCTTGCGGCTCTTAGATGACCCAAATTTGTTGGTTGCCTTGCAAAACTGCCATAAGCAGTCTTCATTCTTTTATTATGAGCTCAGATTGAGCTCAAGCTCTAGTGAAGCATAAATCTAATGAGTTAACCTCAAGTTCATCCTAACTTGAGGTCAGCACAACTCATTAACACCACTAATGCAAATATCTTTATTAAATTTTCTTTGACCTCTTTCACATAAGTTAATGTCATCAAGTAACGATCATTGAAAAGTATTAGATAGGTAAAAATTTCTCATTGAATTTTTTAATCTCTATTACACAAGCTAATATCATTAAGCATCAGTTGAAGAGTTTAAATATTAATTGTTGGTTTTCTCTAAGTTAATTTAGAAAGACTAATGTTGTTTTGAAAAAAAATATAATTAGTTTCAAATAATTTAAATTTTTATTGTGAATTTAATTTCCTTTGAATAAGTAAATTTTTATAGGCAACACTTCAACAAATAACCCTAGAAATGTTTGAATTATTTGATGGAATTTTCTTAACTTCTTCTTGACAAATTAATAACATTCTATCATTATATAATCAACAGTCATTGCTTAGGCAAAAATGTTTGGTGGATTTCCTTCAGTAAATATTGTTTGAAGTGATATATGAAACTAACAATCTTTGTAAATAATCTTTTATAACATTTCCTCAAGTGAATATGAGCTTGGTTGAATTTATAAAATTAGCACACCTTATAACAATTACGGAGAAACTTTTATCCTACTTACATATAGGAGAAAGAAAAATTTTATCCTCTTATTAGAATTTCTTGGTGAATTTTCTTCTTATATGACCATAAAGATTTAACTTTCAATTAGGCACCTATATTTACAGGCTACAAAATAAGATGTCTTATTTGAAATAATATGATAAACTAAAAAATCTAAATAAGATCACAACATTACACATCAACATCTATAAAAATGTTTAATGTCTTATATAACCATCAATTTCCACCTCAACATTCATTGAATGTTTTTTTATCGATCTTAAAAGCAATGATAAAAACATATGTTTTGACCATAATTCATATTAATTGAATTTGATGGCATGGAACCCATGCTCATGCCACCCATTTATTATTATCAAACTACTTCATTGCCATCTATCACTCGTCTATTACTTCTTGACTATAAGTATTTGGAATGGAGAACCTTGCTACAATTATATTATTACACATGTAAAACTACGTTTTCTTGACTTATCACCAAATGATGATACCTTAACTTATGTCGTCGGACTGTATATGTCTGAAAATAATTGCTCATCCTATAATGTTCAAATAAAGTACTTAATTGATAAAAATATCTAAATTTATTCAAGTTTCATTATTTTGTTTCTTAATTTCCATCATTTGACCATTATTCTCGTATGGTAGTTACTTGCTTATGATTCTTTAACTAACATCCCTTTATTATGAACATTGAACCACCATCGCTCGTTCATATTAACACTCATTGATATCAAAACTAATGTCCACCATTATCATCGCCAAGCTTTAAGGCTAATACATGCTATAAAAAATCAGTAATGCTTATCAATCCAATTCATTTAATTAAAGCATTCTTTTATCAAGTATATGCATGTTATTGATGCATGTCATTTTCTCTTATATAATTCTAAAATGAAACATAAAAAGCCTTTTTAGAATGCTAATGATGGTTAGATTCCTCACAAGAAAGGCTCTATTGGAGCATAATATAGATAGAATCTCCTCTTTTTCTATTAAAGAAATGCACAGGAACAAGTCACAATGAGGAACCAACTGTCACTGTAAACCTCATTAAGGGGATTTTATGGGAGCATGTGGTTTTTTTGGTGCTTCACACGAAAAAAAAAATTAAACAAAGCTAAGGACTTAAAAGGTACATCCACATTTAAAAATCTCAGAAGGCTTCCACTTCATAAAATAACAAATCTTCTTCTAAACAAGATATATATACTTGATTTGAATTCGCTTAAAAATCATTTTAAGGCATAAACTTCAAAAATAATCAAAATATCATACTTCAAAAAAAGAGGAAATATCTCCATAAAAATATATTGGATTTACTGATTCCACAAACAAATAAAGAACTTTGTCATTAATTGGTAGTAAGCATTAGGGAGATCGAGTGTNAGATTTACTGATTCCACAAACAAATAAAGAACTTTGTCATTAATTGGTAGTAAGCATTAGGGAGATCGAGTGTTTTTCAAAATAATTTTTTCTAATTGATTAGCCATTAAAGTGCTGGATGGGGACTAAGGCTTTATGAGAGATTAGATGTCAGAAAGTTTTGTCTTGTATAATTGTCATCTCATTAAAACATCAATAAAAATTGAAAATATCATACTTCAAAAAGGAGGCAATATCTCTATAACAATATATTCGATTTACTGATTCCACAAACACATAAAGAGCTTTATCATATANGTCAATAAAAAATCAAAATATCATACTTCAAACAGGAGGCAATATCTCTATAACAATATATTCGATTTACTGATTCCACAAACACATAAAGAGCTTTGTCATATATGGGTACCAAGCATTAGGGAGATCGAGTGTTTTTCAAAAATAATTTTTTCAAATTGATCAATCATGAAAGTGCTAGAAGGGGACTAAGGCTTTAGAAGAAATGTTGTCGGTTAATNATCATATATGGGTACCAAGCATTAGGGAGATCGAGTGTTTTTCAAAAATATTTTTTTCAAATTGATCAATCATGAAAGTGCTAGAAGGGGACTAAGGCTTTAGAAGAAATGTTGTCGGTTAATCATTGTAACTTAATCAAAATTATGTGTCATAATCATCTCTAGTTGTAAAGAAAAGGAAAATTTTGTAACTTTTTATATATATATATATATAAGCAAAAATGGAGTTTCTATTAAGAACAAAATGAAGTTACAACATTGATGATTGGGGATTAACTAAATCCTCCTAAAGCAAGAAACTAAGAGAGGAGGCAGGTGAGGAGGAAATAAGAACATTGTCGGATTTACCCCCACTTCTAGCCAAAAAATTAGCAGGTTTATTACCTTTTGTATATATATACTCAGGTTATGAATTTTTTTGGTCCACTGGAGAATGTGCAAAACAAGATGTGCTCTCCATGTTACTGATAATAAGTTTGATAATAACAAGTTTGATTGCCCAATACATAGCCACTACTTCTGTTTCTTGTTAATCCACTACTATAATTGGTGATTGTAGAAAAGCAAGCATCTGCCNCCAGGTTATGAATTTTTTTGGTCCACTGGAGAATGTGCAAAACAAGATGTGCTCTCTCTGTTACTGATAATAAGTTTAATAATAACAAGTTTGATTGCCCAATACATAACCACTACTTCTGTTTCTTGTTAACACACTACTATAATTGGTGATTGTAGAAAAGCAAGCATCTGCCAAGATGATCTCTAAACACTACTCCAATTTCAGCCCCATGGGAAGAGAAATGCCCATCAGTGTTTTCTTTGATAGTATGGAAAGAAGGTTTGTCCCTCTAAACTTTGATCACACAAAATGTATTAGGACCAGCTGCTCTGTGAATATTCAATATATTGGGGAACTTCCTTAGTTGGATTAGCTTTCTGATANTCTAAACTTTGATCACACAAAAAGTATTAGGACCAGCTGCTCTGTGAATATTCAATATATTGGGGAACTTCCTTAGTTGGATTAGCTTTCTGATAAATACTAAGCAGTTGGCAGCCACCTTAGCCTTAGTGACAAATTTGTCTTCAAAGTTTATTTGGTTTCTGGTAGCCCAGATAAACCAATCAATAATAAAGGGAACTTGCCCCAATTTTGTGCTCAACCATCCACTCCAACAGTCTATAATGTTATGTCACTCCATCTGCATTGTATTATTCTGCATATGTTGTATCAGAGAGTTCCAAACTTGCTGGGAGAAGATGAAGCCAAAGAAAAGGTGGTCTACAAATTCCTCATCAGCCATACACAAATGGCAGATTGAAGGCCCTTCAAACCCTTAAGTTTCAAAATAACATCAGAGGGTAGACCTTTATGGAAAATTCTCTAGCAAAATAAAGACATATATGGAGCATGATATTTATTCCAAAGGCATTCCCCCCATGGCAAAACCTCTCATTGTTATAGCTTAGAGGACATAGTTTTGATGAGGTTTGATACACCTAAAATATATAGTATTTTTAGACACATTTTTATACCTATTTTTGAGATATTATGATACACCTAAAATATATAGTGTTTTTAGACACATTTTTATACCTATTTTTGAGATATTGTATTTTGATATACACCTAAAATATAGTATTTTTAGACAATACACCTAAAATATATAGTATTTTTAGACACATTTTTATACCTATTTTTGAGATATTGTGCTTTAATGGAAGGTGTTTTTTGTGTTTTTCTTTCAGGTACAAGTAAAAAAGGTGAAAAATGCTTAATGGAGTTAAAAAGGATCAAATTTGGAGCGCATCAGAGGCCCCACGCTTAAGCCCCAGAGGGAGTTATTTGACGGTTTTCTTCATTTGGCTGAATTTTGAATAGGTATTTGAGGCACCTATTGGCTTAAGAGGGGGGTTATGACCACTAAGAACGAAAATATGTTTAAAAGACTTGTGAAAGGAGACATCCTTTAGAGGATTCATCAAATGTGGACACTTTTTGAAGAGTTTCCAAGGCACCTTTTGGAGATTTATAAAAGAAGGAAGTTGAGATATTTNATTTTCTTCATGTGGCTGAATTTTGAATAGGTATTTGAGGCACCTATTGGCTTAAGAAGGGGGTTATGACCACTAAGAACGAAAATGAGTTTAAAAGACTTGTGAAAGGAGTCATCCTTTAGAGGATTCATCGAATGTGGACACTTTTTGAAGAGTTTCCAAGGCACCTTTTGGAGATTTATAAAAGAAGGAAGTTGAGATATTTGAAGTGGGGTGCTAGAAAGTTTTGAAAAGAGTTAGAAGAAGAGGAGTTTTAGGGAGTTTGGAGAGATTTTCAAGCACCACAAAAATTTACTTTATCCTTTTTGTTTTTAGTTTATTTTGAGAGTGTGTAAAAGAGAAGAGATTCAAAGGAACTTCAAGAGTTCGGTGGAGGATTTGAGATAAGTTTTTATCTTTTGTTTTAAACTACTTTTGGTTTTAATCGAGACTTCATGTTAGTTTGAAAATAATTTCTACTTTTAAACTAAAGTTTGTTTTTATTTTCTCGATAAATTTTGAGTAGTTTTCTTTATCTTTCCTTAAAATGATAAGTAATTAAAGTGTTGGATGGAAGTTGTGGAGAATATTGATCTTTAATTTTGGAAGAAGTTGTGATAATTTNATTTTTATTTTCTCGATAAATTTTGAGTAGTTTTCTTTATCTTTTCCTTAAAATGACAAGTAATTAAAGTGTTGGATGGAAGTTGTGGAGAATATTGATCTTTAATTTTGGAAGAAGTTGTGATAATTTAAATCCATGAACTTCATTTATTTTTTGATTTCGCCTATCCAAATGTTAAAATTTGTTGTGAGAACATGTAAGAACCGAGATGGTATTGTATCGGTCAACAATTGGAAAGAATCACATGCGGTTGTATGAATGAGAATGTAATTCATATGATTTAGTGCAAATNGGTTTATTTGGTTTCTGGTAGCCCAGATAAACCAATCAATAATAAAGGGAACTTGCCCCAATTTTGTGCTCAACCATCCACTCCAACAGTCTATAATGTTATGTCACTCCATCTGCATTGTATTATTCTGCATATGTTGTATCAGAGAGTTTCAAACTTGCTGGGAGAAGATGAAGCCAAAGAAAAGGTGGTCTACAAATTCCTCATCAACCATACACAAATGGCAGATTGAAGGCCCTTCAAACCCTTAAGTTTCAAAATAACATCAGAGGGTAGACCTTTATGGAAAATTCTCTAGCAAAATAAAGACATATATGGAGCATGATATTTATTCCAAAGGCATTCCCCCCATGTCACAGCCTCTGATTGTCATAGTTTAGAGGACATAGTTTTGATGAGGTTTGATACACCTAAAATATATAGTATTTTTAGACACATTTTTATACCTATTTTTGAGATATTGTGCTTTAATGGAAGGTGTTTTTTGTGTTTTTCTTTCAGGTACAAGTAAAAAAGGTGAAAAATGCTTAATGGAGTTAAAAAGGATCAAATTTGGAGCGCATCAGAGGCCCCACGCTTAAGCCCCAGAGGGAGTTATTTGACGGTTTTCTTCATTTGGCTGAATTTTGAATAGGTATTTGAGGCACCTATTGGCTTAAGAGGGGGGTTATGACCACTAAGAACGAAAATATGTTTAAAAGACTTGTGAAAGGAGACATCCTTTAGAGGATTCATCAAATGTGGACACTTTTTGAAGAGTTTCCAAGGCACCTTTTGGAGATTTATAAAAGAAGGAAGTTGAGATATTTGAAGGCGGTGCTAGAAAGTTTTGAAAAGAGTTAGAAGAAGAGGAGTTTTAAGGAGTTTGGAGAGATTTTCAAGCACCACAAAAATTTACTTTATCCTTTTTGTTTTTAGTTTATTTTGAGAGTGTGTAAAAGAGAAGAGATTCAAAGGAACTTCAAGAGTTCGGTGGAGGATTTGAGATAAGTTTTTATCTTTTGTTTTAAACTACTTTTGGTTTTAATCGAGACTTCATGTTAGTTTGAAAATAATTTCTACTTTTAAACTAAAGTTTGTTTTTATTTTCTCGATAAATTTTGAGTAGTTTTCTTTATCTTTCCTTAAAATGATAAGTAATTAAAGTGTTGGATGGAAGTTGTGGAGAATATTGATCTTTAATTTTGGAAGAAGTTGTGATAATTTAAATCCATGAACTTCATTTATTTTTTGATTTCGCCTATCCAAATGTTAAAATTTGTTGTGAGAACATGTAAGAACCGGGATGGTATTGTCTCGGTCAACAATTGGAAAGAATCACATGCGGTTGTATGAATGAGAATGTAATTCATATGATTTAGTGCAAATAAATAGGAAAATAATCATTGAAGGGTGTAGAGTTAGAGGACTTTAAAGCGACAGGATAAAGCCCCCAACTTAGTTTATTGTTTTAGGTTCTAATACAAGATGTTAGCCCTGAGGTGGAGAAAATCGAGAGAACTCTAGAGTGAGAGCTGATATCTTCCATGTCTAGCCGGTCTTTAGAGCTATTCAAACTTTAAATTAGCTAATGTTCTTTATAGCATCTCTAGTAAGGTTAAAGAATATAAATGCTCCTATTTGGCACAATAAAATTCACATACTTCCATAACAGAATTCCTATACTTATTACTCATTCATGATAAGGAGAAAGATATTTCTCAAATTCAGTGGTTTTCTTTTACATAAACTCAAGTTATCTTTTTAAATTTTTATTGTTCTGTCAAAATATCAAAAATACCAAAAAGAATTTAATTTTAATACTGCAAAAATATCTTTATTTTAAGTAATTGTCTTTTTAAAATATAACGTTTTTTGTTCAATAGTTCATATTGTGTATTTCCTTGTGGGTTCGATATTGAGGTCTTAATAAAAAAGTCCTATATTACTTGATAACGATATGTATACTTGCGTAGTATCCCAATATACAAATAAATTAAAGAGTTACATTCTTATTTTTGTTAGGATCAAGTTTTTGGTTCTATTGCAAAGTAAGGAAACNGAATTTAATTTTAATACTGCAAAAATATCTTTATTTTAAGTAATTGTATTTTTAAAATATAACGTTTTTTGTTCAATAGTTCATATTGTGTATTTCCTTGTGGGTTCGATATTGAGGTCTTAATAAAAAAGTCCTATATTACTTGATAACGATATGTATACTTGCGTAGTATCCCAATATATAAATAAATTAAAGAGTTACATTCTTATTTTTGTTAGGATCAAGTTTTTGGTTCTATTGCAAAGTAAGGAAACATAAGTGAAAAATACCATCAAAGACATTGTTATACTGTTGCATATAAGCAGTTTCAGGATCAAGTTTTTGGCGTCGTTGTCGGGGAAAACAAAAAGTAATTGATTTAAAAGCAAAATTCTATTTTTAGAAAGTCTTATTTAAACTTTAACAATTATTATATTTTATTTNTAAAAGGTAATTGATTTAAAAGCAAAATTCTATTTTTAGAAAGTCTTATTTAAACTTTAACAATTATAATATTTTATTTTGTGTATTTTATTTTTATTTTTAGTTAGTGTATGTGTAGCCTAGGTTCCGAAGGACTAGTGCCCTATGATTTTGATTTAAAAAGAACTGTTAAGCAAATCAGAAAAAAAATAAAAAACTTNATATGTGTAGCCTAGGTTTCGAAGGACTAGTGCCCTATGATTTTGATTTAAAAAGAACTGTTAAGCAAATCAGAAAAAAAATAAAAAACTTGAAATAAAGTACACCCATTAGGAAACTGGAACAATCAAGGGAATAATAATTACAGATCTACTTATCCTCTAAGTTTCAACAGTAATACACAATTTAAGGAAAAGAAGTTGTTTATAGAGAAAGTGGTGTTACAAATGGGAAATCAGTTAGAAATTAAAGGAGATATAATTAGAAATATTGAGAATCAACTTGGACAAATTGGAAATTCATTAAGTAATAGATCCCAAGAAACACTTCTTAATAATACTGAAACAAACCCCAAAAACTAGAATAAAGAGCAAGTAAAAGCCGTTCAACTTAGAAGCAGAAGNGAAGTGGTGTTACAAATGGGAAATCAGTTAGAAAGTCAAGGAGATATAATTAGAAATATTGAGAATCAACTTGGACAAATTGCAAATTCATTAAGTAAAAGATCCCAAGAAACACTTCCTAATAATACTGAAACAAACCCCAAAAACTAGAATAAAGAGCAAGTAAAAGCCGTTCAACTTAGAAGCAGAAGAGAGTTGGAAGGTAGGATTCAAAAAGAAACTCAAGTAGAGAGAGAAGAAATTGAAGAATCAAAAGGGGATGCTCCAAAAGATTTTGAAAGACCTATTTCTCCACTTAAAGTTAACTTACAAAAACTACCACCTCCATCTCCTCAGATACTTCGTCAGTAGAAGTTGGATAAGCAATTTTCAAAATTTTTGGAGATTCTTAAGAAGCTTACAATTAATATTCCATTTCCTGAAGCCTTAGAACAAATGTCAAGTTATGTACAGTTTATGAAGGATATTCTTAACAGTAAAAGGAAGTTTAAAGATAATGAGACAATTGCACTTAGTGAGAAATGCTGTGCTATAATTCAGAAGAAGCTTCCTGAAAAGCTTAAAGATCCTGGTAGCTTTACAATTCCATGTGCAATATAAGATAGATTTTATGAGAATGTTTTATGTGATTTAGGTGCAAGCATTAACCTTATGTCATTATCAATATTTAAAAGATTGGGATTAGGAGAAATAACCCCCACTACAGTAACTCTGCAGTGAGCAGATCATTCAACAACATACCCTAAAAGAATTATAGACGATGTCCTAGTGAAAGTAGATCAATTTATCTTTCCTGTCGATTTCATTGTGCTAGATATGGAGGAAGATAAAGAGATACCTATCATTTTGGGGAGACCTTTCCTAGCCACAGAAAGAGCATTGATAAATGTGCAAAAAGGGGATTTAACAATGCGCGTTAATGATCAAACTGTTACCTTAAACATTTCAAGATCAAAGAAATATCCCGTAAAAGGTAAAGTGATGAATGCTATAGAATGGATGTTATAAGATATCTGAGTGAATGCCATTTCAAAACTACTTATGAATAAAAATCTAATAAGAAAGATTTGGAACACGAGCAAGAAGAGGAATTAAATGAATGTGAAGATTTTTTAAGAAAGATTCAAACTTTATTTGAGAAAGTTTTGAAATTCTGAACACTATAGAAAAGGATAAATCATTTTTTCCATCAATTGAAAAACCTCCAGAACTTGAGTTGAAATTACTTCCTGATCACTTAAAATATGCCTTTTCAGGAGATTCCTCTACTTTCTAAGTTATAATTTCCTTGAAGTTAACGATGGAAGAAGAAGATAGATTGATGATAATATTAAAAAAATTTAAAAAAGCCTTTGGATGGACAATTGCTGATATTAAAGTAATCAGTCATTCAATTTGTTTGCATAGAATTCATATGCAAGAGAACTGCAAACTCAGGGCTGATCCTTAAGGGAGATTGAATCATGTTATGAAAGAAGTTGTTAAGAAAGAAATTTTCAAGTGGTTAGATGCTTAAATTATCTACCCTATTTCAGATAATGCATGGGTTAATCCAATTCATTGCATTCCTAAGAAAGGAGGACTAACTGTGACTGTAAATAAATATAATGAGCTAATACCTACTATAAAAGTTGCAGGGTGGCGAATATGGATTGATTATAGAAAATTAAATCTTGCCACTAGGAAGGATCTTTTCCACTACTCTTTCTAGATCAAATGCTGGATAGACTAGCTGGGCATAAATACTTTTGTTTTCTAAGGAACAAGAGAAAACAACTTTTACTAGTATGTATGGTACTTTTTCTTTTAGAAGAATGCCCTTTGGTTTATGTAATGCCCCTATTACATTTCCAAGGTGTATGATGGAAATTTTTTGTGATTTAATTGAAAAATGGATTAAAGTATTTATGGAAGATTTTCTTGTGTTTGGAACTTCATTTGACTTATGTTTAGAATATTCATCAAAAGTTCTTAAGCACTGTGAAGAAACAAATATAGTCCTTAATTGAGAAGAATGTCAATTTATGGTAGCAGGAAGATTTGTATTAGGACATAAAATATCAAAAAATGGTATGGAAGTAGATCCTACTAAAATTCAAGTGATCACTAAGTTACCTTGTGCAACAAATATAAGAAAAATTAGGAGTTTTTTAGGACATGTTGGATTCTATAGGCAATATATTAAGACTTTTCAAAAATTGCTAAGCCTTTATGCCATTTACTGGAGAAAGATACAATTTTTAATTTTGATGAAGAGTGCCTAAAAGAATTTAAGTTATTAAAAAAAAATTAATCACTACACCAATTATAGTTTCACCAGATTGGGAAAACCTTTTGATTTATTGTATGATGCTGGTGATTATGCTATTGGAGTTGTTTTAGGACAAAGATATGATAAAATTTTCAAAGTAATTTACTATGCTAGTAAAACTCTTAATGAAACTTTACAACAATTGAAAAAGAGTTATTAGCAACAGTATATGCCTTTGATAAATTTAGATCATATTTAATTAGAACTCACCGTGTAGTACATAATACTTAATGTAAAAGAAGGATGATAAACCTAGACTTATAAGATGAATTTTTCTTTTACAAGAATTTGATTTTGAAATAGTAGATCTAAAGGGGATTGAAAATTAAACTACGATCATTTTTCCAGGATTGAATTAGAAAAACCACTATATTTTGATAAATAAATTAATGAATATTTTCTAGATAAAAATTTTTTTAATATTAATGAGTGGCGTGTTCCATGGTATGATGACATTGTGAACTTCTTTGTTAGTGATATTATATCCTATGGAACTATATACCAACAAAAGAGAAAATTTATTTCTGAAGCTAAGACTTCTTTTTGGGATGACCCACTTTTATATAAATAAGGAAATGATCTGATTTTTCAAAGATGTGTACCATTAGAAGAAACTTATGAAATTATCCAAAAATGTCATAATACTGATTTTGGGGGACATTTTGGTATTGATAAAATAACATACAAAATTTTACAATCTGGATTCTATTGGCCTACTATTTTGAGAGATATTAATACTTATATCAAAACTTGTGATAGATGTCAACAAGTAGGCAATATTTTTAGAAGAAATGAGATGCCCCTCAATTATATGCTAGAAGTTAAAATATTTGATGTTTGGGGATATATTTCATGGGACCATTTATACCATCTTTTGGGAACTTATATATTTTTCTAGCAGTGGACTATGTATCCAAAAGGATAGAAGTTGTTGTTTTACCTTGATGTGATGCTCAAAGTGTTGCAAAATTTTTGAAAATGAACATATTTTATAGATTTGGGATGCTGATAGTTATCATAACTGATAGGGGAAGTCATTTCAAAAATTCCATAACGTTATTAAAGAAATATCATATAAACCATAGTATTGCTACTGCTTATCATCCTCAGACAAGTGGTTTGACTAAATTATCCAATCAAGAAATTAAAAGAATTATGAAAAAATCTAAGAATCCAACAAAAATGGATTGGTCAGTCAAATTTGACTATGCTTTGTGGACTTATAGGACTGCATATAGAACTCCTATAGGAATGTCCCCATACAGGATAATATTTGGGAAAGCTTGTCATTTACCAGTTAAACTTGAGCATAAAGCATATTGGGCAATTAAAGAGTTCAATTATAATTTGAAAGATGTTGGTGAGAAATGATTATTGCAATTAAATGAGCTTGAAGAGATAATGAATCAATCTTGTGAAAGTGCTAAGATTTAGAAAGAAAAGATGAAAATGTGACATGATCAAAGGATTCTTACTATAAATTTTCAGTCAGGGCAACAAATTTTGCTATATAATGCAAGTTTAAGATTATTCTTAGGCAAACTTAAGTCCAGTTGGATGGGCCCATTTGTTGTGATGAAAGTGTATCCTTTTGGAGCTACGGATATTAACGATTCTAAGACTGATAAAGTGTTTAAACTGAATGGTCATAGACTAAAACCTTATTTTATAGGGGATTAACATAAATTTAATGAAGCAATGATGTTGGGTCAACGAGAATAAGTACTGGTTACGTCGGGCTGATGATCCCGAAACTGCTTATATGCAACAGTATAACAATAATTTGATTATATATTTCACTTTTAGTTCCTCATTTTGCAACAAAGTAAAAAAGTTGATCTTAAATAAAAATAAAAGTTTAACTTTTAATTAATATATATTGGGATACTACACAAGTATATGTATAGTTATCATATAGGGCTTTTTGATTAAGACCTGAATATCAAACCCACAGGGAAGATATGCAATATGCACTTTTTGGAAAACTTTCTAGTTTTAACAAGACATTTATTTAAACTAAAGATGTTTTCATAGAAAATAAAGTTTAAATATTTTTGGTAATTTTAATATTTTGTCAAAGATAGAGAAAAATTAAAAAGGTAACTTGAGTTTTTGTAGAAGAAGAGCACTAAATATGAAAATATCTTTCTCTTTATCATGAATTAGCAATAAGTATGAGAATTCTGTTGTGGAAGTATGCATATTTTGTTATGCAAAAAAGGAGCAATAATATTCTTTACCCTTACTAGAGATGCTATAAAGAAAATTAGCTAATTTAAAGTTTGAATAGTTCTAAAGAACAGCTAGGCAGAGAAGATACTAGCTCTCACTCTAGAGTTCCCTCAATTCCCTCCACCTAGGGGCTAACATTTCGTATCAGAACATAAAATAATAAACCAAATTTAGGACTTTAACCTGCCACTTTAAAGTCCTCTAACCCTACACGCTTCAATGAATATTTCCTTATTTATTTGCACTCAATCATATGAACTACATTCTCATTCATAAATCCTCATGTGATTCTTTCCAATTTTTGACTGAGAAAATACCGTCCCGGTTCTTACATGTTCTCACAACAAAATTTAACATCTAGATTGGCCAAATCAGAAAGTTAATGAATTACATGGAATTAAATCATCACAACTTCTTCCCACATTAAAGATCAATACTCTCCACAACTTCCATCCAACACTTAATTACTNGTTTTAACAATACATTTATTTAAACTAAAGATGTTTTCATAGAAAAGAAAGTTTAAATATTTTTGGTAATTTTAATATTTTGTCAAAGATAGAGAAAAATTAAAAAGGTAACTTGAGTTTTTGTAGAAGAAGAGCACTAAATATGAAAATATCTTTCTCTTTAGCATGAATTAGTAATAAGTATAAGAATTCTGTTGTGGAAGTATGCATATTTTATTGTGCAAAAAAGGAGCAATAATATTCTTTACCCTTACTAGAGATGCTATAAAGAAAATTAGCTAATTTAAAGTTTGAATAGTTCTAAAGAACAGCTAGGCAGAGAAGATACTAGCTCTCACTCTAGAGTTCCCTCAATTCCCTCCACCTAGGGGCTAACATTTCGTATCAGAACATAAAACAATAAACCAAATTTAGGACTTTGACCTGCCACTTTAAAGTCCTCTAACCCTACACGCTTCAATGAATATTTCTTTATTTATTTGCACTCAATCATATGAACTACATTCTCATTCATACAACTCATTCGATTCTTTCTAATTGTTGACTGAGACAATACCAGTCCGGTTCTTACATGTTCTCACAATAAATTTTAGTTCTTTTTATTTCCAAATTTATTTGCACTAAATCATATGAATTACATTCTCATTCATACAACCTCATGTGATTCTTTCTACCTATTTGCACTCAATCATATGAACTACATTCTCATTCATACAACCTCATGTGATTCTTTCCAATTTGACTGAGACAATACCGACCCGGTTCTTACATGTTATCACAACAAAATTTAACATCTAGATTGGCCAAATCAGGAAGTTAATGAAGTACATGGATTTAAATCATCACAACTTCTTCCCACATTAAAGATCAATACTCTCCACAACTTCCATCCAACACTTAATTACTTATCATTTTAAGAAAAAATAAAGAAAACTACTCAGAATACATTGAGAAAATAAAACCACACTTTAGTTTAAAAGTAGAAATCATTGCCAAACCACTAAGAAGTCTCTTTAAAGATCAATACTCTCCACAACTTCCATCCAACACTTAATTACTTATCATTTTAAGAAGAAAAAAATACTCAGTATCCATGGAGAAAACAAAACCACACTTTAGTTTAAAAGAAGAAATCATTGTCAAAAATCATGGAGAAAACAAAACCACACTTTAGTTTAAAAGTAGAAATCATTGTCAAACCAACATACTTCCATCCAAAACTTAATTACTTATCATTTTAAGAAGAAAGATAAAGAAAACTACTCATATCTCCATTCAAAACTTAATTACTTATCATTTTAAGAAGAAAGATAAAGAAAACTACTCATAATCCATGGACCATCCATCACTTTAATTACTTATCATTTTAAGGAGAAAGATAAAGAAAACTACTCAGAATCCATGGAGAAACTTAATTACCTATCATTTTAAGAAGAAAGATAAAGAAAAATACTCAGTACTTCCATCCAAAACTTAATTACTTATCATTTTAAGAAGAAAGATAAAGAAAACTACTCATATCTATGGAGAAAATAAAATCACACTTTAGTTTAAAAGAAGAAATTATTGTCAAACCAACAACAAGTCTTGATTAAAGTCTCATCCAAAACTTAATTACTTATCATTTTAAGAAGAAAGATAAAGAAAACTACTCAAAATCTATAAAACCACACTTTAGTTTAAAAGTAGAAATCATTGTCAATCCAACAAGTAGTCTAAACTTAATTACTTATCATTTTAAGAAGAAAGATAAAGAAAACTACTCAAAATCCATGAAGAAAAAACAACACTTTAATTTAAAAGAAGAAATCATTGTCAAACTAACAACAAGTCTCGATTAAAGAAACCACACTTTCGTTTAAAAGTAGAAATCATTGTCAAACCAACAACAAGTCTCAATTAAAACCCACACTTTAGTTTAAAAGTAGAAATCATTGTCAAACCAACAACAAGTCTCAATTTAAACTAAAAGTAGTCTAAAACAAATGTTCTCATTTTAAGAAGAAAGATAAAGAAAACTACTCAGAATTCATGGAGAAAACAAAACTACACTCTAGAAATCATTGTCAAACCAACATCAAGTCTCAAATAAAACCAAAAGTAGACTAAAACAAAAGATAAAAACTTATTTCTAGTCCTCCACCAAACTCTTGAAGTTCCTTTAAATCTCTTCTCTTTTATAACACTCTCAATATAAATCTAAATTGAAATAGATAAATATGTGGTGCCTGAAAATCACTCCAACTAACTCCCCAATTTTAGAACTTTCAAAACTTTCCAGTACTTTCAGGACCCCTTTCGAAGTCTCAATCTTCCTTCTTTTATAATTCTCCAAAAGGTGCCTTGGTATCTCTTCAAAAT
>JXCR01106674.1:0-40509 GCA_002079205.1 Phalaenopsis hybrid cultivar
TTTTCTACCTGCAAATTAGTGCTTATTCAGTTTCAACAAACTGTCAGGAATTGCTTGTATATTGGAGCTATTGGGAGAGCCATTGTATATACTTTCACAGAATCTACTACTTCTAAGATTAAGGTTGATGATTGAAACTGTTGCAACTATTGTTCGATGTGTGACAACTTGCACTCTAATGTTCCGAAGCACATTCACGGTAAAAATCTATCTACTTGCACTTTTTAAGAAACATGTTCTGAATAAAGTGAAATTTTAGGGGACGCATCCCAAGATTACTAAAGCTTTCTCCATTGTGCCTTGTTGAATCATTCTGATTTTTGAAAATGAAATAATGAAATTTTTACGTTAGCCAGTTGTTCACTTGAAGCCATGTTTCCTTCCTAAACTATGACTAAGCCATGTTTCTCTCCTAAAAATGGTTAGTTTATAATGTTCGTCCGCATTTCCTTTGTTACTCGTACTTATGTTATATAGGGTAGTTGACATTCAGCAGGCTTCAGGTGTGATGGTTACTTACTGTTCGTTTCATTGTCTCAAAGAATTGTTTTAATTTTCTTATCATACCACGAAGTTTGTTATATACATATGGTCTAGTTTCCATGCCTTGTATTTTTATTTTTCTTCTTTTGATAGGATGATGCCTGGTCTTTTTCCTTATGAAACGTTTATGGCACAAAATAAGCTTAATATATCACTCTAATTCTAACTTGGCCATGAAAGTTCTTCATTGCACTAATGTCTATGGGCAGCTGGGAATTTTGTTTATTAGTGACATGCATTTCATTTTTTTTCTTTCAGGAAATGGCAATCATTTTTGCTGTCTCTCAGGCTTCATATGGTGCTTGCATAGCTTTGGGATATTGGATTTATTTCCTTTCATTTCGGATTGTAAGAAGCAGTTATCTATTCCCTTTTAGGTAACTAGCTGGTATTCTTTTCTCGTTATCCTTTACATTTGTTTTGTAAGTTTTTAATCTGCACATATTATCTGCTTTTCAATATCCGCATATATTACCTGAGCAAAAACCACTAAAATTAATTTGAAACATAAAAAGCATATTGCCATATTGTTTTTCAGGTTATGCAACAATCTTGAATATGATAAACAGTTGCGTTACATGTGCTTTTTACTTACTGGTCAAGCTTCATGGAAATTGTTACTTCAGGAAGGAGAAAAGATGGTACTCATGTGGTTTGATTCATCTTACAATCAAGCTATCTATGGCCTAGTGGACAAATTAGGCATGTATCTTATGTGCGCTTTTTCTTATCCTTGTGAGATCTTCTATATTTTGGTTGAAACTTCTGTTTATTGACAAAGATTTTCTTGTTTTTCCATCTCAGGAGGCTTAGTTGCGAGATTGGTTTTTAATCCTTTTGAGGAAAGCTCATATGCCACGTTTGCAAAGGTGGCATCAGGTTGGGATTTTTTGAAGAATTGTTGTACCTAACATTTTCTAACCAATCTAGACTAAGGTGCCATTTGCCTCATCCTAAGTTACGACATTTTGAAAGTCCCAACTGAAGTCATCTTTTTTTGCTTGATATTGGAAGTTGTTATCATGTCATCATCATGGGGAGGTTTTGAGTCTGACCTTTTCAATTTTTTTTAAACAACTTGTATTCATATTGCTTTTTTNAATTTTTTTTAAACAACTTGTATTCATATTGCTTTTTTATTTTGTTTACTTTTTTTTTTCTTTTTTCCTTCATTTTATCCACCCATGTATGTTTGACAAAAGAATAATCTTATATTCATTTCATGGACATTGAGCTGGCATTTGAGTTGAGCAATGCATCATGGAAGCTTGGAACTACCTTTATTAACTTCTGGATTTTTAGAGTGCATTTTTTCTCTTTCTTTAAACAAATCTATGGAAATCTAGGAGGATTGGCCTCCTATTCATTAAGGAGCTAGACCGACCATCCAAGGAGTGATGGATGGATTAATTGGAGACAATTTGGTAAACTCCTTGATTAGTTTTTATTCTGTTCCTATTTATGTTTATTTTAGAATTATTTCCTTTCCATGTTTAGGTGAGGTATATTTGGTAATAATGTAAATTAAGAAAGACTGATTTCTCTATATATGTAGCCTTTTATGGTTAAAGATTGGTAATGATAATTGAATATTCCTTCACAATTTTTTTTTCATGGTATTAGAGCCCTAGGTATGACTTGTCTCGCCTGCTCTTTGGTTCGGCGCTGTTCGAATATTTCGAGGACCGTCGTTTGCATCTTCCACGTTATTGTTCGAATGGGTCTCACATCGGCACTTTCTACGTCGCAGCCTTTGGACGAAGCAGTTGTGTATGGGACCGAAGGGATCAAAGCGTTTGACTTTTGCTTTGTCTTCATGCTTCAACGTTGGTCGTTCGATTGTTGTCGATCGAGGTCGAGCCTTTTGACATCTGTTTTTTGAAGACTTTAAAGCCTTTGGATTTTTTCAACTGCTACACCAAGCCTATAAGCCTTTCCTCGATTCTACAGCCGTTGGAGCCTCTCCAACAACCGTCCAACAACTGGAATCCTTCCTGCAGCCACTAGATTACCTCAACCAACCTGCAGATCATAACCATTTCAACCTCCATTCTTGCATAACCTCCATTCTTGCTAGAATACCTAAAATTCTCTTCTCCTTATCATAACCATTTGACTTCTGCAGTTGCAACCTCCATTCTTGCAACAATCAACAGTCAAATCCTTTATTCAACCCTAAATACACATAGGGTTTATGACCAATTACATATTGAAGATGCCTATTTCTACTCTAGAAGTTATTTTTGAATAAGAAATCAGGAATTTTGTCCAAATAGGCCCGAAACTCTCTTCTTTTATCATAAACCATAAACTTCATTGGCCGCAATCCGTGTTTGTGTACATTTGTTGAAAAGGGAAAGAGGAATCTTCTACGGGAGAGAGCACAATTTTTGAGCTGCTAATCCTAACCATCACACATTGAAATTTCAATACCATATGGCCTTGTCTTGGCTAGTCAACTTAATGACCACTGAAGTAGGAGAAAATTTCATGCTCAACAAAACAGCCTAAGAAATCTGGGAGGCTATAAGAGAAATTTATTCCAACACTGAGAATGCTGCGGAGTTGTTTGAGATCGAAATCAAATTATATGATCTTTTTCAAGGAGAACTAAGTGTTGTTAAATATTTCATCATATTGACAAAGTGTTAGCTACAATTGGTTATGTTTTTGAGAGATGTGTGGAAATATCCGGATGATGTTGTGATGTATAAATTCATAATTGAGGAGAAGAGAATTTTCAAATTTCTAGCGGGACTAAGGAATTGGATGAAGTGAGAGGGAGGACCGTGTCTTTTATCTACTCGTGAAGCTTTTTGTGATAACTCAAAAAAAAAAAAAAACAATTAGAAACAAGTGTATGTCAGGAGAGACACATCTCTTCGCATGGATTAAATTGTTCGTCCCAATTTACGAATAAAGGAGTATAGAGTGAGCACGAATAAAAAAACGAGAGATAGAAGCAATGACAAAGAAGAGTTGGGTGCACCTTGAAGGGGAAAAGTTGAACTGAGAAGAAGAAAAAGAAACAAAGATCTAGAAAAGGAGGAAGAAGAGTCGAGTACTTCACTTACCCCGAAGCTTTGAAGGCGATCAACATCGAGGCAGTAACGAACCCTAGCTACGACTTGAGACATCGTCATTGCGAGAGAGTCTAACCCTTGTTGAGTGAGATTGAAGAAGGAGAAGAGGAAGACGCGCGGGTGGGAACGGGAGCTGATCCTACCCTGCGGGACAAGGTTCATTTGAGCTTTAGGGTTAGCCAAAGGTTATATCAGGTAAGTTAAGGTTTTAATTTAGTTAAATAAGAAAGTTGTGTATATATACATATTTATTAAGTTAATGCTAATAGAAAGTTTGATTTTTATTAGGAGTGGAGCTATTAAGTCCTGAATTTGAAGGAGCATCGAGATGCAAATTTTCGTACAAGAGAAGAGGAAGAATCGAGGGCATAAAGTGGAGAACTGAAACCTATCAAAACCTTATTTTGCGAGTTGAGGTGATTTTAGTATTAGAATTGTTTATTATAATTTTATGAACATTAAATTGAAATATAATTAATATGTGAATATGAAATTATATTTATTGAGGTTAGGGAGGCTAGCATGAAAACATTGCATGCGAGTAAGGGAGGAGATTGGTCTAGAAGCTAGAAGGCAAATATTAAGGATTATATTATTATTAAAATTAATGATATACTTATTTAAATTATTGTTTTAAAACTTATTGAATTAGGAACTGTGAACGAAGGCTCTTTAGAATTGAGATCGGTAAAAGTTTGACGATACAATTTAGTGGAGGATTAAGCAAATAAAGAGAGCTACTAAAGATTGAGGTGAGTGAATATATTTTTGAATTTAAATATTTATCATCATTTCTATTTTGTTTATTTTACTTCATCTATGTTCTATTTCAGTGAGATTTATATTATAGTAAATTCTTCATATTGTCCGATAGGATAAATATGTATGTTAAATAATTACATCATGAAATTAAATCACAAATAATTTTTCATATGATTAGTCATGATATATGTATGTTAAATGTTGCTGTCTTAATAGTTGCATAAAGTTTAGTTTATGAAGATATCAGATTATTGCATGATCTGTATTTCCTAATAAAGATGTTTATCCTAGCTCATTGTATGACTAGATATATATGTCAGATTGTGATTTAATCTTTAGAACTAGAGTAAAGCTTCATCTTTTAGATTATCATATGACCTTAGATTTTAGTAGAGCTGCATGAGTTTTAGTAAATAAATACAAGTTTCACATGAAAGTAACGTTTTCTTTGAAGTTTGAAACGAAAATATGATATACATGAATGCTTGTATGTGCATGTTAGAGGAGTTTACCCCATAATTGTACAGGCAAGGGAAGCCAGTGTACCCGTGTGCGTAGAGATTTTTCTTCCACCCCAGCTAATTGTGATAGTTTGTTCATTAATCATTGTGCTGATGAGATAATATCGACCAGAGACGAGTAGATAAAGCTTACCACTCTAGACAATTGTGATATATAAATTACTAAATCTCCATGCTGATGGGAAAATATCGGTTAGCGGCAGGTTAGGGTCTTTTTACCTTAGACAATTATGATATTTTTATCATTAACCGTTGTGTCGACAGGAGCCGACAGGAGCCGACAGGACTATCGACCAAGAGTGTGTTAGTTGTTTTAATGGTGATCTTCAAAGCAAATAGATGTGTATGTACAGAGTACAAAGTAAAATTAAAGTTAAAATTAATGCATATAAAAATTTAGAGTGTTTTTCATTTAAGAAAAGCCATTGATGCATGCATTAGTATATTTAAAGATTTCTTATGAAAGATTAACATAGTAAAATATTTCTTATAGAGATATAAAAGACTATCATGCAATTGATTTTTTTCTCTCTCGGATTACTATAGTTTATAAGTGTGATTGCTCTAGGATTATCTTTAGATAACTCATTATATTGTTTTAATATTATTAAGGTATTAAACTTTTGATAAGAGAATCAATTTGGCACAGGAGGCGAGAAAAACAATTGAAAAGGTGCAAATTTCTACTTATTATCTAAATTTGCTTTCTATATTTGATGTTTCTTGAAAATTTGAATATTTAATTATTAGTGATATAAATAGAAAAACATATAATTTATTTTCACCGTTCGATTGATCATTTCCGTCTTGGTTAATTCCAAGCCCCGGGCTAGGTTCTGATACTTTTGCTAATGTTATTACAAGTGATAGAAAAAAGCTTATGATGACTGGAAATTAGAGATCACCAAGTGCTTAAAAGCTAAACTTTGTACTCATAAATTTTTCTCTGACTCGTACTTCAAGAATAATTGTCCCACATGTGACTAAGCAAACAACAAAGCCTTAATCCCACTACGTGGGGTCAGCTACATGAATCTTTTTCCTCAATTGCGTTCTATTTAGTGCCATATTTTCATTTAGTTCTAATAAACTAAGATCAATTTTTATACAATAAGCTTAAGTTTTCCTAGGTCTACCCCTGCCTTTTTTAACATAAGTCGAATCTAAAACATCTACTCTCCTAATCAGATCATCAGATGATCGACATTTAATGTGACCAAACCATCTAAGACGACTCTCTAATTTTGTCCGTCACTAGAGCTACACCGACTCTATCACAAATATATTCATTTCGAATTTTATCTCTAAGTGTAAAGCCACTTATCCACCTAATCATTCTCATCTCGGCAACACTTAACTTAGTATTAATCTTCTCTTTTAAAGGCCAACATTCAGCTCCATAGAACATTGCAGGCCTCACCACCATCTTATAAAATTTTCCTTTCAGTCTAAGCAGTACTTTTCTATCACATAAAAGACCCGAAGCAGTCCTTCACTTCTACCAACCAACTTGAATTCTACTATTAACATCCCCATCGCTTTGAACAACAGACCCGAGATATCTAAATCGTTCACACCTTTTAATAATTTGATCTCCCAAAGTTACTCTTCCGTCACTAAAGCTATTACTACTAAAATTACTTTCCATGTATTCAGTTTTAGTTCTGCTCAATTAAAGGCCTTTAGACTCCAATGTAAACATCCATAATTCAAGTTTTTCCTAGGCTTTTTCTCTCGTCTTATCCACTAGAAGGATATCATCACATAACCAAAGTAAAAGGATATGGGCTTAAATATGATCCCTGTGTAATCTAACAGAAAAAGGAAAATATTTGGTCAATCCTCCTTCAATTCGAACATAAGTAACAACTCTAGTATGCATATCTTTAATGACTTGAATATAAGTCATATGAACACCTTTCTTCTCAAGAACTCTCCAAAGGATATCTCTTGGAACTTTATCGTAAGTTTTTTCTAAATCAATAAAAATCAAATGTAGATCCTCCTTATTATATCTGAACTTCTCCATCAAACCTCTCAATAAATGTATAGCTTCCATAGTAGACTTGCCCGACAAAAAACCAAATTGATTATGATAAATATTTGTAATACGTCTTAAACTATGTTCAATTACCCTTTCCCATAAATTTAAATTATGACACATCAATTTAAGTCCTATATAATTTGTACACTCTTGTGCATCCCTTTTATTCTTAAAAATGGGGACCAAAATACTCTTCCTCCACTTCTCAGACATTTTTTTAGTTTTTAAAATAATATTAAAGTGTTTGGTAAGCCAATAAACTCCCAAATCTCCTAAATATTTTACACTTCAATTGTGATATCATCAGTTTCTACAGACTTTTCACCCTTAGTTTTTTTGAAAGTCTCGTCAACTTTTTTTTTACTAATACAACGATAAAAATGAAACGTTTTATTATTTAATAACGATATTAAGATCACTAAGTTCAATCATATTTTCAGAACATCTTTAAAAAGTTTATCAAAATAACTCTCCCACCTATGTTGAATATCTTTTTCTAAGAAAAACACTTTTGATTTTCAGCTTTAATACACTTGAGTTAAATATTTACTTTTCTTTTCTTTTTGTTTGACTAGTTTAACATATAAATTTCACCTTTCTTACCATCTAATCTATTATAAAAATCACTAAAAGTAGAATTTTTAGCTTCACAGATTGTTCTTTTGGACTGTCTGCAGGCTATTTGATATTTTTCTCAGTTTTCTAAGTTTTTACATTTAAACCAATTTTTATAATATATTTTTTTATATTTTATCTTTTCTTGCACATTTTTTTCCAACACCAACTATTTTTATTTATAAAATTTTTTTCTTTTGATTCTCCAAGTATATCTTTTGCTACTTGTTTAATAGTCTTTGTTACTTTATCCTACATAGCATTTGCTTCTTTATGTATATCCCGAGTTTTGAAATATTGAATTTTACTCAAAAAAATAATTTTATTTATGTTTTTTAGGTTCCCCCATTTAATTTATAGAAAATTTTCTTTTAACTCTTCAAATACACTTTTTGCTACTAGTTTAACAGTCTTTGTTATTTTATCCCACATAGCATTTGCTTCTTCATAAACATTCCAAATTTTGAAATCTTGAATTTTACTCATAAAGTTAATTTTATTTGTGTTATTTGGGTTCCTCCATCTAAATCTATGATGACGAGTTATAGTATTCTTTATTTTACAGCTATTCATCTTAAAATCTAAAACTAATAATCGATGTTGGGTACTTAAATCCTCACTTAAAATAAACTTAAAATCTTTACAATCTCGACGATTTCTTCTTCTCATAAGAAAATAATCAATTTGTGTTTTATTAGATCCACTCTTATATGTAATAACATGCTCATTTCTTTTCTTGAATAAAGTATCAGTAATAACAAAATCATATGCTAAAGCAAAATCTAAAATAACTATATTTTCTTCATCAGTTACTCCAAAACCGTACCCACATTGAATATTTCTGAAATCTTCTACCACTCTATCAATATATCCATTTAAATCTCATCCAATAAAAATTATTTCTTCAAGAGATATCATTTATATTAAGTCTTCTAAGATATTACAAAATTTATCTTTAAACCCTATATCTAAAACCTACTTGAGGAGCATAAGCAATTATAATACAATCGATCCACATGTGACTATTGTAAGGAATTTAGGCACCTCAAAGTAATACTAATGTTGGAAACTTTATGGAAGGCTTACAGATAACCTGGACATGGAAGGAAAGATAAAAAAAAGTAATACTAATGTTGTTATCGCATCTGAAGGGTTAGTTGACCTATTCACTAATGAACAATTTAAAGTACTGAAAAAATTCGTTGGGGGGTAATTCAGAATAGCACACCAGCCTTATGATAGACCAATGCAATATATCCTCCCATCTTGCCAGCAATAGGAGATTTAAACCTTGGATCGTAGATTAAGGAGCTTCTAATCATATGCTTGGTGACATCAATGCTTCAGTTAACTATTAAGAGGTTTCTACATCTAGATTTGTCAGACTTGCAGATGGATCACACTAAAACATTATTGGGAAATGATATATGGAGCTCTCTCAGTCTATTACTCTGTCCTCTGTTTTATATGTCTATAATTGGATTGTAATTTACTTTTAATAAATAAGCTTATTTATTTTATGAAATGTATAATCAAATTTCTTGCAATTATTTGTGAATTTCAGGTGGTGGATTCAAAAAATGTGATTGGCAGTGCGAAAATGCATCAAAACTTTATCTGCTCAAGGAAAATATATCTCTAAATAAACAAGTGGTCCCACCTCCATCTTTTTCTCAAGTCTCTGAGTCTGTTGAAAAATGTCATGTTATGACGGTGTCATTTGGGTCATCCTAATTTCAATTATGTTACAAAATTGTGTTCTCATTTGTTTATCAATGAAAAATCTGGTATTTATCAAATTGAGGTTTGTTAACTTGCCAAACACACTAGAAATGTTTATCCCATGGCCCAGTATAAGCCCTCATATTATTTTTCAATTATTCATAATTATATTTCGGGACCTTCAAAAGCAAGAACCCTAAGCGCGACTAGATGAGGTATTTCTTATTTTTCTATTATCCACACTTATATTTGGCTATCTCATTCGTTGACACTCACACTAGACCCACTTTGATATTGTTTATGAAAGTGAAATCTGAAACAACATTAATCTTTCAAATCTTTATGACATGATTCAAACTCAATTTTAATGTAAAATTCCGATCCTTAACTGATAATGCAAAAAATATTTCAACTTCATTATTGGATCCCATTTTTTAAAAAAATGGAATCATCCATGTTCGTTCATTTATTGATATCCCACAATGAAATGAGATAGCTCAGAGAAAGAATTAATATTTTCTTGTGGTCTTCCGCTCAATTATGATTTTCTTTCAAGTTTCAAAATATTTTTGGAGGGAAAGAGTTCTTACTACAACAAACCTTATCAATTGAATGCTTAGTCGGATACTTAATTTCAAAACACCACTCTTGTCTTTATGGATACCAATCCCCATATTAGAGCTTTCTCTTTTACTATGCACTTTTAATTTTTGGGGGTGTATTTTTTGTTTACATCCATTTCCCAAATTGCATAAAGTTTGACCTTGTATCCATCAAGATATATTTTCCTTGGGTACACATCAAACAAAAATAGCTATAATTGCTACTCACCTGTTGCTAGAAAAGACTACAACTCTATAGATATCACTTTTTTTAAAACTTAATCATACTATCTTAAATTTGATGTTAAGGGAGAGTGCAAATGAACATTAATTTTGAGATACACTTAATGACACATAAACTGTCTCACAACCCACTCTTTTACCTAGCTCTTATCTCTCAAAATCATTGTACGAATATATTCTACTTGAGGATGTCCAGCCAACACAACCTGAGGTTCATAACAAAGAGCTTTATCTCCACTCCAGAAGGAAGAAAAATATTGATCAAGTTGAAGACAACTTACAAAGTCAAAACTGTTTAAGCCAAAAATAGTGTCCACACTCACGTGGAATTTTTAGTGAGAGTCTAGAACTCATGAGTAATCTCCTTCCTGTTCTGGTTTTGATGATAAAAAAAATTGTATTAAATATTCAATTCAGGAGTATGTAGCTTATAGGAATTCTCACTAAGACATAATGACACATGAATTCTCACTAAACTTACGCAGGATAAGAGGCCAATCGAATGCAAATGAATATTCAATATCAAGCACAAAGTTGATGATAGTATCGAGATATTCAAAGCTAGATTGGTTTCAAAAGGTTTCACTCAAGCCTTTGCGATTGATGATTATGAGAATTTTACACAAATTGCCAAACTAAACACTATCAGTCTTCTCGCCTCAGTGGCAGTTAAAAAGGAGTGAGGAATGCGTGATCAAGTCTTGACATACCCTCAAGACTTGAGCATGATTCCAACAAATATCTAGTATGCAATTTAGGAAGTTTCTTTGGTCTTAAGAAATCATCAAGGGCATGATTTGAAATGTTTGTTAAAATTATGAGATCTAATAGATATTCTCAAGGTCAAGTTGATCATACACTGTCCATAAAACGTACTTAGGGAGTTAAGGTTATTGCATTGATATTATATGTAGATGATATGATTTTTACTGACGATGGTGAAAGAAAAATCTTTAAAATCAAAGAAAGGCTTGTAATTGAGTTTGAAATCAAGGATTTAGGAACCATGAGATATTTTATAAGTATGGAGGTAGCTACAAAATGTATTGCTATATCATAGAGGAAATACATCCTAGATTTGTTGAAGGAGACATGGATGATTGGATGCAAACTTGTTGATACTTCAATGGATCCCAATAAGAAGTCTAATGCTGAAGAAGAAAGTATGTCCGTGGACAAGGAAAATATTAAATATTGGTAGAAAAACTGATCTATTTGTCACATATTATATCATTTATTGCATATACTCTGTTAGTATTTTGAGACAACATATGATTAACCCAAATGTAAAACATGTAGAGATGGTGTACAAGATCCTTAAGGTTTCTTAAGAAGACTCCTTATTATGGTTTAATTTTTTGAGAGAATCAGAAACAAATATGTAGAAATTTACACTGATGTAAAATGGGTTGGGGAATTCATTGATAGAAGGTCCACCACAGTTTATTGATCTTTTGTATGAAAAAAAATTGGTCATGGATAAGTAAGGAGTTAGCTGTTGTCTCTATAAGTAGTGCAGAATCAGAGTGCATGACACTTGCCTTAGGAAGCTATGAAGGGATATTGATTCATAAATTATTGAGGGAATTAGGGTGTGCCGCTAATTAGGGCTGTCAAAACGGCTCATTGTTTGCGAACAGCTCGTGTTCGGCTCGTTTTGGCTCGAAATACTATATACATATATATATGTATACATATATATATATATATATATATATATANTTGGCATTGTTGAAGAATATGAAAGAGATGAAGACCATTGTGCTTTGATGAATTAGCTTGATATGAGCAACCCTTACCATGCAACAAAATATATTTTATGAAAAATTAATTGATCAAGTTGGTTGAGGGTGGGGCAACACCCAAATAAGTTCAGCATCACTGTGAATCATTTAGTTTCTACGGGGATTCAATTTTATGATGAGGTATGTACCATAACTCTATTGAATTTACCAAATAGTTGGGATCTTATGATATGATGACCGTTGTAAGTAATTCTATGAGGAATTCAAAATTGAAGTTTGATAATGTCTGTGATACCATTCTTGTAGAGGAGGTTTGAAGGAGACATTTTGGATAAGTTTCAACACCAAATTCTGCTTTAAATGTTTGAAGGCATAAGTTTGAGATGTGTTTCAACAAGGGTAATGATAACAAGGGAAAATCAAATAATGATTGAAGCGAATTCATGAATGAATGGAATGTGGATTGCTATAATTGTGAGCAGACTCGTCACTTGAGAACTATAGAGCATTAAGGAAGAATAATGGTAAGAATTATGATGTGTTGAATACAATCACCTAAGAGGTACNTAGGAGAGACACATCTCTTTGCATGGATTAAATCGTTCGTCCCAATTTACGAATAAAGGAGTATAGAGTGAGCACGAAGAAAAAACGAGAGATAGAAGCAATGACAAAGAAGAGTTGTGTGCAGCTTGAAGGAGAAAAGTTGAACTTTGAAGAAGAAAAAGAAACAAAGATCTAGAAAAGGAGGAAGAAGAGTCGAGTGCTTCACTTACCCCGAAGCTTTGAAGGCGATCAGCATCGAGGCAGTAAGGATGAACCCTAGCTACGACATGAGGCATCTTCATTGCGAGAGAGTCTAACCCTTGTTGAGCGAGATCGAAGAAGGAGAAGTGGAAGACGCGCGCGTGGGAACGGGAGCCGATCCTACCCTGCGGGACAAGGTTCATTTGAGCTTTAGGGTTAGCCAAAGGTTTATCAGGTAAGTTAAGATTTTAATTTAGTTAAATAAGAAAGTTCTGTATATATACATATTCATTAAATTAATGCTAATAGAAAGTTTGATTTTTATTAGGAGTGGAGTTATTAAGTCCTGAATTTGAGGGAGCATCGAGATGCAAATTTTTGTACAAGAGAAGAGTAAGAATCAAGGGCATAAAGTGGAGAATTGAAACCTACCAAAACCCTATTTTGCGAATTGAGGTAATTTTAGTATTAGAATTGTTTATTAGAATTTTATAAACATTAAATTGAAATATAATTAATATGTTAATATGAAATTATATTTATTGAGGTTAGGGAGGCTAGCATGAAAACATTGCATGCGAGTAAGGGAGGAAACTGGTTTAGAAGCTAGAAGGCAAATGTTAAGGATTATATTATTATTAGAATTAATGATATACTTATTTAAATTATTGTTTTAAAACTTATTGAATTAGGAAGTGTGAACGAAGGCTCTTTAGAATTGATATCAGCAAAAGATTGACAATACAATTTAGTGGGAGGATTAAGCAAATAAAGAGAGCTACTAAAGATTGAGGTGAGTATATATATTTCTGAATTTAAATATTTTTCATCATTTCTATTTTGTTTATTTTACTTTATCTATGTTCTATTTAAGTGAGATTTATATTATAGTAGATTCTTCATATTGTTCAATAGGATAAATATGTATGTTAAATAATTGCATAATGAAATTAAATCACAAATAATTTTTCATATGATTAGTCATGATATATGTATGTTAAATGTTGTTGTCTTAATAGTGGCATAAAGTTTAGTTTATGAAGATATCAGATTACTACATGATCTGTATTTCCTAATAAAGATGTATATCCTAGCTCATTGTATGACTAGATATATATGTCAGATTGTGATTTGATCTTTAGAACTAGAGTAAAGCTTCATCTTTTAGATTATCATATGACCTTAGATTTTAGTAGAACTGCATGAGTTTTAGTTAATAAATACAAGTTTTACATGAAAGTAACGTTTGCTTTGAAGTTTGAAACGAAAATATGATATACATGAATGCTTGTATGTGCATGTTAGAGGAGTTTACCCCATAATTGTACAGGCAAGGGAAGCCAGTGTATCCGCGTGCGTAGAGATTTTTCTACCACCCCAGCTAATTGTGATAGTTTGTTCATTATTCATTGTGCTGATGAGATACTATCGACCAGAGACGAGTAGATAAAGCTTACCACTCTAGACAGTTGTGATATATAAATTACTAATCGCCATGCTGATGGGAAAATATCGGTTAGCGGCATGTTAGGGTCTTTTCACCTCAGACAATTATGATGTTTTTATCATTAACCGTTGTGGCAACAGGAGCCGACAGGACCATCGACCAAGAGTGTGTTAGTTGTTTTAATGGTGATCTTGAAAGCAAATAGATGTGTATGTACATAGTATAAAGTAAAATTAAAGTTAAAATTAATGCATATAAAAATTTAGAGTAATTTTCATTTAACAAAAGTCATTGATGCATGCATTAGTATATTTAAAGATTTCTTATGAAAGATTAACATAGTAAAATATTTCTTATAGAGATATAAAAGACTATCATGTAATTGATTTTTTTTCTCGGATTACTGTTGTTTAGAAGTGTGATTGCTCAAGGATTATCTTTAGATAACTCGTTATATTGTTTTAATATTATTAAGGTATTAAGCTTTTGATAAGAGAATCAATTGGGCACAGGAGGCGAGAAAAACAATTGAAAAGGTACAAATTTCTACTTATTATCTAAATTTGCTTTCTATATTTGATCTTTCCATGAATATTTGAATATTTAATTATTAGTGATATAAATAGAAAAACATAGAATTTATTTTTACCGTTCGATTGATCGTTTCCGTCTTGGTTAATTCCAAGCCCCGGGCTAGGTTCTGACACTTTTGCTAATGTTATTAAAAGTGATAGAAAGAAGCTTATGATGACTGGATGAGAGATCACCAAGTGCTTAAAAGCTAAACTCTGTACTCATAAATTTTTCTCTGACTCGGACTTCAAGAATAATTGTCCCACATGTGACTAAGCAAACAACAAAGCCTTAATCCCACTACGTGGGGTCGGCTACATAAATCTTTTTCCTCCATTGCATTCTATTTAGTGCCATATTTTCATTTAGTTCTAATAAATTAAGATCATTTTTTATACAAGAAGCTCAAGTCTTCCTAGGTCTACCTCTGCCTTTCTTAACATAAGTTGAATCTAAAACATCTACTCTCCTATGAATCATCACAATGATCTCCATATAAAAAAAATACAATGCCTAAAGCCTAAAGGTAAATATAAACATTTAATGTGACCAAACCATCTAAGACGACTCTCTCTAATTTTGTCCGTCACTAGAGCTACACCGACTCTATCACAAATATATTAATTTCGAATTTTATCTCTAAGTGTAAAGCCACTTATCCACCTAATCATTCTCATCTCGACAACACTTAACTTGGTATTATGCTTCTCTTTTAAAGGCTAACATTCAACTCCATAGAACATTGCAGGTCTCGCCACCATCTTATAAAATTTTCCTTTCAGTCTAAGCAGTACTTTTCCATCACATAAAAGGCACGAAGCAGTCATTCACTTCAACCAACCAACTTGAATTCTACTATTAACATTCCCATCTATATCACAATTGCTTTGAACAATAGACCCGAGATATCTAAATCGTTCACACCTTTTAATAATTTGATCGCCCAAAGTTACTCTTCTGTCACTAGAGCTATTTCTACTAAAATTACTTTTTATGTATTCGGTTTTAGTTTCACTCAATTAAAGGCCTTTATACTCCAATGTAAACATCCATAATTCAAGTTTTTGTGGGCTTTTTCTCTCGTCTTATCCACTAGAAGGATATCATCACATAACCAAAGTAAAAGGATATTGGCTTAAATCTGATCCCTGATGTAATCTAACAGAAAAAAGAAAATATTTGGTCAATCCTCCTTCAATTCGAACACAAGTAACAACTCTAGTATGCATATCTTTAATGAATTGAATATAAGTCATATGAACACCTTTCTTCTCAAGAACTCTCCAAAGGATATCTCTTGGAACTTTATCGTAAGTTTTTTCTAAATCAATAAAATCAAATGTAGATCCTCCTTATTATATTTGAACTTCTCCATCAAACCTCTCAATAAATGTATAGCTTCCATAGTAGACCCACCCATCATAAAACCAAATGATTATGATAAATATTTGTAATACGTCTTAAACTATGTTCAATTACCCTCTCCCATAAATTTAAATTATGACACATCAATTTAAGTCCTATATAATTTGTACGCTCTTGTGCATCCCCTTTATTCTTTAAAATGGGGACCAAAATACTCTTCCTCCACTCAGACATTTTTTTAGTTTTTAAAATAATATTAGTGTTTAGTAAGCCAATAAACTCCCAAATCTCCTAAATATTTCACACTTCAATTGGAATATCATCAGGTTCTACAGACTTTTCACCCTTAGTTTTTTTGAAAGTCTTATCAACTTTTTTTAACTGACGTGACGATAAAAATCAAACGTTTTATTATTTAATAACGATATTAAGATCACTAAGATCAATCATATTTTTAGAAACATCATTAAAAAGATTATCAAAATTATTCACCCACCTACGTCGAATATTTTTTTCTAAGAAAAATACTTTTGATTTTCTGCTTTAATACACTTGAGTTAAATCTTTAATTTTCTTTTCTCTTTGTTTGACTAGTTTATACATATAAATTTCACCTTTCTTAGCATCTAATCTATTATAAAAATCACTAAAAGTAGAATTTTTAGCGTCACAGATTGTTCTTTTAGACTGTGTGCGGGCTATTTGATATTTTTCTCAATTTTCTATGCTTTTACATTTAAACCAATTTTTATAACATATTTTCTTATATTTTAATTTTTTTTACATTATTTATTCATCCACCAACTATTTTTATTTATAAAAATTTTTTCTTTTGATTCTCCAAGTACATCTTTTGCTACTTATTTAATAGTCTTTGTTACTTTATCCTACATAGCATTTGCTTCTTCATGTACATCTCGAATTTTGAAATCTTGAATTTTACTAAACTAATTTTATTTGTGTTCTTTAGGTTCCCCCATTTAATTTATAGAAAATTTTCTTTTAACTCTCCAAGTACATTTTTTGCTGCTTGTTTAATAGTCTTTGTTACTTTACCCCACATAGCATTTATTTCTTCATAAACATTCCGAATTTTGAAATCTTGAATGTTACTCATAAAGTTAATTTTATTTGTGTTATTTGGGTTTCTCCATCTAAATCTATGACGACGAGTCATAGTATTCTTTATTTTACAGCTTTTCATCTTAAAATCTAAAACTAATAATCGATGTTGGGTACTTAAATCCTCACTTAAAATAAAATTAAAATCTTTACAATCTCGACGATCTCTTCTTCTCATAAGGAAATAATCAATGTGTTTTATTAGATCCATTTTTATAAGTAATAACATACTCATTTTTTTTCTTGAATAAAATATTAGTAATAACAAAATTATATGCTAAAACAAAATCTAAAATAGCTATACCTCCATCAGTTACTCCAAAACCGTATCTATATTGAATATTTCTGAAATTTTCTACCACTCTATCAATATATTCATTTAAATCTCATCCAATAAAAAATAATTCTTCAAGATATATCATTTATATTAAGTCTTCTAATTCATTACAGAATTTATCTTTATACCCTATATCTAAAACCTACTTGAGGAGCATAAGCAATTATAATATAATCGACCCACATGTGACTATTGTAAGGAATTTAGGCACCTCAAAGACTAATGTTGGAAACTTTATGGAAGTCTTACAGATAACCTGGACATGGAAGGAAAGATAAAAAAAATAATACTAATGTTGTTATCACATCTGAAGGGTTAGCTGACCTATTCACTAATGAACAACTTAAAGTAATGAAAAAATTTGTTTGGGGTAATTCAGAATAGCACACCGGCCTTATGATAGACCAATGCAATATATCCTCCCATCTTGCCAACAATAAGAGATTTAAACCCTGGATCGTAGATTAAGGAGCTTCTAATCATATGCTTGGTGACATCAATGCTTTAATTAACTATTAAGAGGTTTCTACATCTAGATTTGTCAGACTTGCAGATGGATCACACTAAAACATTATTGGAAAATGATATATGGAGCTCTCTCAGTCTATTACTCTGTCCTCAGTTTTATATGTCTATAATTGGATTGTAATTTACTTTTAATAAATAAGCTTATTTATTTTATGAAATGTATAATCAAATTTCTTGCAATTATTTGTTAATTTCAGGTGTTGGATCCAGAAAATGTGATTGGCGGTGCGAAAATGCATCAACACTTTATCTGCTCAAGGAAAATATATCTCTAAATAAAAAAGTTGTCCCACCTCCATCTTTTTCTCAAGTCTCCGAGTCTGTTGAAAAATGTCATGTTATGACGGTGTCATTTGGGTCATCATAATTTCAATTATGTTGCAAAATTGTATTCTCATTTGTTTATCAATGAAAAATCTGGTATTTATCAATTTGAGGTTTGTTAACTTGTCAAACACACTAGAAATGTTTATCCCATGACCCAGTATAAGCCCTCATATTATTTTTCAATTATCCATAATTATATTTGGGGACCTTCAAAAGCAAGAACCCTAAGCGCGACTAGATGAGGTAACCTTATTTTTCTATTATCCACACTTATATTTGGCTATCTCATTCGTTGACACACACTAGAACCACTTTGATATTGTTTATGAAAGTGAAATCTGAAACAACTTTAATCTTCAAATCTTTATGACATGATTCAAACTCAATTTTAATGCAAAATTCTAATCCTTAATTGATTATGCAAAAAAAATATTTCAACTTCATTATTGGATTCCATTTTTTCAAAAAATGAAATCATCCATGTGCGTTCATTTATTGATATCCCACAATGAAATGAGATAGCTGAGAGAAAGATTAAATATCTTCTTGCGGTCTTCCGCTCAATTATGATTTTCTTTCAAATTTCAAAATTTTTTTGGAGGGAAAGAGTTTTTACTACAACAGACCTTATCAATTGAATGCTTAGTCGGATACTTAATTTCAAAACACCACTTTTGTCTTTATGGATACCAATCCCCATATTAGAGCTTTCTCTTTTACTATGCACTTTAAATTTTTGGGGGTGTATTTTTTGTTTACATCTATTTCCCAAATTGCATAAAGTTTGACCTTACATCCATTAAGGCATATTTTCCTTTGGTACACATCAAACAAAAATAGCTATAATTGCTTCTCACATGTTGCTAGAAAGGACTACAACTCTATAGATATCACTTTTTTTAAAACTTAATCATACTATCTTAAATTTGATGTTAAGGGAGAGTGCAAATGAACATTAATTTTGAGATACACTTAATGACACATAAACTGTCTCACAACCCACTCTTTTACCTAGCTCTTATCTCTCAAAATCACTGTACGGATATATTCTACTTGAGGATGTCCATCCAACACAACCTGAGGTTCATAACAAAGAATTTTGTCTCCACTCAAGAAGGAAGAAAAATCTTGATTGAGTTGAAGACAACTTACGAAGTCAAAACTGTTTAAGCCAAAAATACAGTCCACACTCACCTGGAATTTTTAGTGAGAGTCTAGAACTCATGAGTTATCTCCTTCCTGTTCTGGTTTTGATGACAAAAAAATTGTATTAAATATTCAATTCAGGAGTATGTAGCTTATAGGAGGCTATCCTTATCTTATAAAACTTTTGTATCTAACATTGACATTGTGCAGATTCTTAAATCTATTCATGGGGAAAACAATTGAAGAGATTCAAGCACTAAGACATAATGACACATGAATTCTCACTAAACTTACTCAGGATAAGAGGCCAATCGACTGCAAATGAATATTCAATATCAAGTACAGAGTTGATGATAGTTTCGAGATATTCAAAGCTAGATTGGTTGCAAAAGGTTTCACTCAAGCCTTTGGGTTTGATGATTATGAGACCTTTACACAAATTGCCAAACTAGACACTATCAATCTTCTCGCCTCAGTGGCAGTTAACGAGACGTGAGGAATGCGTGATCTTGACATAAAACATGCCTTCCTGAGTGGAGTTTTTAAAGAAGAAGTGTACATGGATATACCCTCAGGACTTGAGCATGATTCCAATAAATATCTAGTATGCAATTTAGGAAGTCTCTTTGGTCTTAAGAAATCATCAAGGGCATGGTTTGAAATGTTTGTTAAAATTATGAGATCTAATAGATATTCTCAAGGTCAAGTTGATCATACACTGTTCATAAAACGCACTTAGGGAGTTAAGGTTATTGCACTGATATTATATGTAGATGATATGATTCTTACTGACGATGGTGAAAGAAAAATATTTAAAATCAAAGAGGGCTTATAATTGAGTTTGAAATCAAGGATTTAGGAACCATGAGATATTTTCTAAGTATGGAGGTAGCTACAAAGGGTATTGCTATATCATAGAAGAAATACATCCTAGATTTGCTAAAGGAGATAATGGATGATTGGATGCAAACTTGTTGATACTTCAATGGATCCCAATAAGAAGTCTAATACGGAAGAAGAAAGTATGTTCGTGGACAAGGAAAATATCAAATATTGGTAGAAAAACTCATATATTTGTCACATATTATATCATTTAGTGCATATACTCTGTTAGTATTTTGAGCCAACATATGATTAACCCAAATGAAAAACATGTAGAGATGGTGTACAAGATCCTTAAGATTTCTCAAGAAGATTCCTTATTATGGTTTAATTTTTTGAGAGATTCAGAAACAAATATGTAGAAATTTACACTGATGTAAAATGGGTCGGGGAATTCATTGATAGAAGGTTCACCACAGGTTATTGATCTTTTGTATGAAAAAAAAATTAGTCATGAATAAGTAAGAAGTTAGCTGTTGTCTCTGTAAGTTGTGCAGAATCAGAGTGCATGTCACTTGCCTTAGGAAGCTATGAAGGGATATGGATTCATTAACTATTTAGAGAATTAGGGTGTATCGCTAATTAGAGCTGTCAAAACAGCTCATTGTTCGCGAACAGCTTGGGTTCGACTCATTAATTTCGTTCGATAAGTTAACGAGCCGAACACAAACTAAGATGTGTTCGTTCGTGTTCGGCTTGTTNGGAAGAATTCTGCTCTCTAGCAGTCAACCTAGCTCACAGTGATTTCTAGAAGTCATATGTCGTCTTCTCAGTGCATTACTCTTGTTTATTGAGCCTTGCAGTCATAACCCTACAAGAGATAATACCCCGAGCACATTTTCTTACCCTTTTTTATCTTCTACGTGCTCCTGTTTGATATTCCTTTAGGTCATTTTTGTACTTATTAGTGTTGTTGCCTTTTCAAGCTAGAAAAGACTGACATCTCTTAGCCAATTAATAGATTTTTTTTACATTGGTTAATTTCTAAGCCTAGGTGATATGTCCTTCTAACCACATGGGTTACTGGAAATTTCTTTACTCAATGGTTCACAAGAGGTTGGCCATCTGTTTGTCCTCTCTTCCAACATGTTCGCCTTTGTGTTCATTTCCTTGTAAATATTAGCCCAAGGATTTACATGTTCTTGTTGTTAACCTATAATTCGATATAACCTTATTTGCTGTAAATTATTAACTCATTTATGCAATAAATAAAATTATTTATTCAGCATTTTTATGTTGCTTTACTTGCTTACGTCTAGGAATATAGTTCCATTTTTTATTTATTTCATTGTTGCTTATGTTACTAGTCACTTTCACTAGGACACACGCACAATGAATCTCAAAAGGACATGAAAAATCACTCTTAATTGAAAGTGTTCTTTGAGTTCCATACATTAATCATTGGGGCTCATATCAATGAGAAGCTAGACCCGTAAAAATTAAAATCAACCCAATATGATACAATGGATTAGGTAGGTGAAATTTTACTTTTTTGTGCATATCGTCTTCTTTAGAGTTCTTGTTGAGACCACTCTTCGCTTTTCAACGTAGACTTCTCTCGTTTCTTCTATTGCCATCTATGTTATTCTCTTTGAGAGCCCATATTTATATAAATATTAACATTAACTTCATATATTTTCTTAGTAGTTATGGAGATTATTACAATGGATATCCCAAGTTAGTTGTCTTAATGTATGCTTTATGCCTTTTTTCAATGTAGTCCTAATTGATGCCATTCATTGAAATTTTAGAAATTAGAACAGTAAAAGAAATGTTTAGAAATGCGTCTTAGAATTTCTAGAACANATCCAAGGAGTGATAGTTAATTGGAGATAATTTGGGAAATTCTTTGATTAGTTTTTACTCACTTCCTATTCATGTTTATTTCATAATTTTTTCTTTTCAATGATTTGGCTAGATATTTGGTAAGACTGTAACGTAGGAGAGAATGATTTCTCTCTATATATAGCCTTATGTTTGAAAATTGGTAATGAGAATTAAATGAGTATTCTCTCATGTTTTTTCTGCAATATCTCTAGCCAAAAAGTTTCTATTAGCAATTTGTTTTCACACTTTATGGATGAAAATGCCAATTGTAAACCTTGTTATGTGATTTATTAATTTACATTATTTTAAAACATTAATTTTACATGACCATTTCACTGTGATGGATGAAAATGCCAATTGTAAACCTTGTTATGTGATTTATTAATGTACATTATTTTAAAACATTAATTTTACATGACCATTTCATTGTGATCAGTATTGCGAGAGGAAAGAGAGTTATGCAGTACAAAAATATTATTCCGGACTCTTGATCGTATTACATGAGTTATTTATTTAATAATAATAATAATATTGTTATTATTATTATTATTGAAGTATATATAATATGTGCTCAGGATTTCCTCCAGTGATATGATGATATATTATGAAATTATGGTACATAAGCCAGTAAATATATGAAGATTTATGATCTTTGTTCCCTTCAACCCAATAATGAAGCATGCTATGATCTTTGTAGCGGAATATTTCTTGATTGGAGAACGGTTAACATGCAAGTTGAAGAAGTCCAAATATGAGGATCACATGGTCAGTTAGGGTCTGTTTGGGGCGGCTGCAGTTTCTTAGCTTTTCAGCTGCAGCTGTGCTGCCTCAGGAAGTTGCTATGGGGAAGTTGACTGTCTGTTTGTTGCACTTGTGTTAAAACAATTGTGGAGCAGCTGCTTTTAGAAAAATAACCATTTTGCCCATGTTTAATAAAGTTGTTTAAAACAAAATTGTGATAGCAACATATTTGATTCTTTTAAAGCAGAAATTTATTTCAAAATAATGTAATAGTTCAGATACACAATTCATTTAACAGTCCGTACTAAAAGTGCTAAAGAAAAAGAAAAAGAAAACTATTATTTTTAACATGAAGACGATGTATGTCTTGTCCTAAATTGTCCTCCAATGACGTTATCAATTTGTAATCACTTTCGACAGTGTATGAGTTTTATCATCATATTAGGTTTGAGGTCAGAAATTAGAAGCAAATGTTTGTATTAATTGTCAATATTGTATATAATATACAAGCATCAGTTAATATTTTTAAGAGAAATATCATTTTGTTCGAAAAAAGCAATATAATAAGCAATCTATAGAACCAATAATTTTGTCAAGGAAGGAAATGGAGTACTGAATTCAGAGATCAACGAGAAAGTGAACATCAAAGTAAATATAGTGCAACCTTTTTTGATGCTTAGAAAGCATGGGCTGCTAGAACGAAGCACTGAGAATAACAAATCTTAAAAAAAAAGCATAGCATAAAAAATCCTTTCCATGCCAGCAATTCTTTCCTTCAATGACAACAAACAGATTCCCAACAAAAAAAAACACTTTAAAAACCAAAACTTTGCTGATTATAAACTACTTACAAAAGTTTAGTATTTGAGAGTAGAATGAATGTGACGGACGTCACAACAAGAAGACGACTGTAAACTATGGGCTTCTGCAGCCATAGGTATGGGTTAAAACGACTAAACAACGACTACGCATTTTGCCCTCCGTCTGCTGCTGGGGAAGGAGACGGCAAGAGTAAGAAGAAAATCAGATTTACTTGCGTGCTGCGTGCCTCGAGAGGAGACGTCGTCGGGCCTCGATAGGATATGTCAGCAGGCTTCCAGAGGAGAAGGCGTCGGCCACTGACAGAAGAAATCGGCAGTCTGTCGGCGAAGGAGAACCCGACGAAGGATATTGTGGCACAAAGGATTACGGTTAGAGGGCACGGGGGTAAAAATCCGATCGATGAAGCTGGGTCTCAGGTAAGGGGGAATTTTCGGCGTTAGGGGTAAACCGCTAGACGCTCCGGCGACAACGCCGCCCCAAACTGGGTAAACTAGAGGCACGGTGCCGCGCCGCAGGCCCCCCACCTCCCCAAACACACCCTTAGAAGCAAATTTGGAGAAGCTTGGAAGGTTATATATAAATCATAGTGATGATAATCTCCACAAGAAAACCACCACCAGGTTTTTCGCACATGGCTTGTCCACTTCTCAGGTTAGTGAGGCATCTTTAAGGGTAGAGAAGCTCTTTCTAACGAGAGTAGATGGAGGAACTAGAGAATTAGTGTTTCATGGAATCTGGAGGTAGAAGACCTGACATAGAGAGATCTTCTGCTTTCATCTCTTTATTTGGAACAGAAGGGATGGTATGGCGGTTTTGGTGGGGGTACATATCAAGTTATCTCAAGGATTGTGGACTCACTTGCAATTTTTTTTTTTTTTTTTTGCTACACCCTTCATTTACGAGCACCTTTCTTGAATGGTGTTNGACTCGTTTACACCCTGACCGCTAATATGCTTATACTAATGTATTGTCACAGTTGAACTGCTATAAGTATAACTAAGAACCCCGTGCATTATGACAGAACCAAACATATTGAAATTGATAAGTACTCTATCTTTGAAAAAGTTAAGAGTGGAATTATACAACTAAACATTTTGACACATCAACAAGTTGTTGATGTCTTCACCAGAAATATTCCTTTAAGCAAGTTGAGTTTGATACCAAGCTTGGTGCCTACTACATCTATGACCCAACTTTAGGGGGGGGNCTATGACAGGACCAAACATATTGAAATTGATAACTACTCTATCTTTGAAAAAGTTAATAGTAGAATTATACAGCTAAACAACATTTCGACACATCAACAAGCTGTTGATGCCTTCACCAAAAATCTTCCTTTAAGCAAGTTGAGTTTGATACCAAGCTTGGTGCCTACTACATCTATGACCCAACTTTAAGGGTGGGGGGTGTGGAAATTTAAGAAGATCAGTTCATTTTCATGGTAGGCCGAGGCCGACTATCTAAGGAGTGATAGTTAATTGGAGATAATTTGGGAAATTCCTTGATTAGTTTTTACTCACTTCCTATTTATGTTTATTTCATAATTTTTTCCTTTCAATGATTTGTCTAGATATTTGGTAAAACTGTAACGTAGGAGCGAATGATTTCTCTCTATATATAGCCTTATGTTTGAAAATTGGTAATGAGAATTAAATGAGTATTCTCTCATGTTTTTTTCTGCAATATCTCTAGCCAAAAAGTTTCTATTAGCATTTTGTTTTCACACTTGATGGATGAAAATGCCAATTGTAAACCTTGTTATGTGATTTATTAATGTACATTATTTTAAAACATTAATTTTACATGACCATTTCATTGTGATCAGTATTGCGAGAGGAAAGAGAGTTATGCAGTACAAAAATATTATTCCGGGCTCTTGATCCTATTACATGAGTTAGTTCAGATACACAATTCACTTAATAGTCCATACTAAAAGTGCTAAAGAAAAAGGAAAAAAAAAACTATTATTTCTAACATGAAGGCGATGTATGTATTGTCCTAAATTGTCCTCCAATGATGTTATCAATTTGTAATCACTTTCGACAGTGTATGAGTTTTATCTTCATATTAGGTTTGAGGTCAGAAATTAGAAGCAAATGTTTGTATTAACTGTCAATATTGTATATAATATACAAGCATCAGTTAATATTTATAAGACAAATATCATTTTGTTCGAAAAAAGCAGTATAATAAGCAATCTATAGAACCAATAATTTTGTCAAGGAAGGAAATAAAGTATTGAATTCAGAGTTCAGCAAGAGGGAAAGTGAACATCAAAGTAAGTATAGTGCATCCTTTTTATGCTTAGAAAGTATGGGCTGCTAGAACGAAGCACTGAGAACAACAGATCTTAAAAAAAAAAAAACATAGCATAAAAATCCTTTCCATGCCAGCAATTCTGTCCTTCAATGACAACAAACAGATTCCCAACAAAAAAAAAAAAACACTTTAAAAACCAAAACTTTACTGATTATAAACGACTTATAGAAGTTTAGTATTTGAGAGTAGAATGAATGCGACGGACGTCACAACAAGAAGACGACTGTAAACTATGGGCTTCTACAGCCATAGGTATGGGTTAAAACGACTAAACAACAGCTACGCGTTTTTCCCTCTGTCTGCTGCTGGGGAAGGAGACAACAAGAGTAAGAAGAAAATTCGATTTACCAGCGTGCTGCGTGCCTCGAGAGGAGACGTCGTCGGACCTCGATAGGATATGGCAGCAGGCTTCCAGAGGAGAAGGCTTCGACCACTGATAGAAGAAATCGGCAGTCTGTCGGCGAAGGAGAACCCGACGAAGGAGATTGTGGCGCAAAGGATTACGGTTAGAGAACGCGGGGGTAAAAAGCCGATCAACGAAGCTGGGTCTCAGGTGAGGGGGAATTTTTGGCGTTAGGGGTAAACCGCTAGACGCTGTGGCGACAACGCTGCCCCAAACTGAGTAAACTAGCGGCACGGTGCTGCGCCGCAGGCCCCCCACCACCCCAAACACACTCTTAAAAGCAAATTAGGAGAAGCTTGGAAGGTTATATATAAAAGATAGTGATGATAATCTCTGCAAGAAAACCACCACCAGGTTTTTCACACATGGCTTGTCCACTTCTCAGGTTAGTGAGGCATCTTTAAGGGTAGCGAAGGTCTTTCTAACTAGACTAGATGGAGGAACTAGAGAATTAGTGTTTCATGGAATCTGGAGGTAAAATACCTGAACATAGAGAGATTTTCTGCTTTCATCTCTTTCTTTGGAACAGAAGGGATGGTATGGCAGTTTTGGTGGGGGTGAATATCAAGTTATCTCAAGGATTGTGGACTCACTTTGGCATTTTTTTTTTTTTTTTGCTACACCCTTCATTTAGAAGCACCTTTCTTGAATGGTGTTTATTGGTATTGAAATATCAACCTTTGAAACTAAGATGAATTGGATGATATGTTATTTGCTTTAGGTGTAGTTGCCTTGAAAACAATGACATGGAGGGTATGTTGTAGGCTTCAGACACGGGTTATGATATTCGTAGTTTAACGAAGGAAAAACATATTGAAGAGATTAGCCTGAAGGTATTGTTAATTTTTTACCTAATTAGAATAATATGCCACAAGGATTTAGTTGGTGGGTCTTGATTAAGATCATTTTGGAAAATTTTCAGTATTTTTTTTGTCCTAGTGGTTTTTTTCATAGTGTGTGTGTGAGAGAGAGAGTGAGAGAGAGAGAGATTTTTGTGTTATACAAGAGAAATTAGGGTTTCTTTTCTCCATAATAAATTCACATTGAAATATGCTTGCGATGATAATGTGAAGTGACCATCAATTGGGTGAACCTATATAAATTTTTTGTTTTTTTCATCTTCGTTTTGTGTTTCTATTTTTAGCTCTGTGTTTGTATAAGTTTTGTCTATCTCAGGCAGCTNAAAGGTATTGTTAATTTTTTATCTAAGTAGAATAATATGCTACAAGGATTTAGTTGTTGGGTCTTGATTAAGATCATTTTGGAAATTTTTTTGTAATTTTTTGTCCTAGTGGTTTTTTTCGTCGTGTGTGTGTGTGTGTGTGAGAGAGAGAGAGAGAGAGAGAGAGAGAGAGAGTGAGAGAGAGAGATTTGTGTTATAGAAGAGAAATTAGGGTTTCTTTTCTCCATAATAAATTCACATTGAAATATGCTTGTGATGATAATGTGAAGTGACCATCAATTGGGTGAACCTATATAATTTTTTTTGTTTTTTCATCTTCGTTTTGTGTTTCTATTTTTAGCTCTGTGTTTGTATAAGTTTTGTCTATCTCAGGCAGCTGGTATCAATGCATTTAGTTTTGATTGAGAATGATGATTGAAGTAGGTGTCACCATAGAATCATTAAGTTTGATGGATTGAACTTAGCACTATGGAGGATGCATATCTAATATTATCTTAATATTAAGAAAATGCCTTGCTCTTGGACCAGAAGCTAAGACTTGAAAGATGATGAGTGAAATATTCTTGATAGATTGGTTCTAGGAGTGGTCCGTTTGGCATTGTCGAAGAATATGAAAGAGATGAAGACCATTGTGGTTTGGTGAATTAGCTTGATATGAGCAACCCTTAACATGCAACAAAATATATTTTATGAAAAATTAATTGATCAAGTTGGTTGAGGGTGGGGGAACACCCAAATAAGTTCATCATCATTGTGAATCATTTAGTTCCTACGGGGATTCAATTTTATGTTGAGGTATGTACCATAATATTGAATTTACCAAATAGTTGGGATCTTATGATATGATGACCGTTGTAAGTAATTTTATGAGGAATTAAAATTGAAGTTTGATAATGTTTGTGATACCATTCTTGTAAAGGAGGTTTGAAGGAGACATTTTGGATAAGTTTCAACACCAAATTCTGCTTTAAATGTTTGAAGGCATAAGTTTGAGATGTGTTCCAACAAGGGTAATGATAACAAGGGAAAATCAAATAATGATTGAAGTGAATTCATGAATGAATGGAATGTGGATTGCTATAATTGTGAGCAGACTCGTCACTTGAAGAACTATAGAGCATTAAGGAAGAATAATGGTAAGAATTATGATGTGTTGAATACAATCACCTAAGAGGTACAAAATGCTTTGATATTTTTTTGTTGAATGCTCTATTAATCCTTGGCATTGATCATGAAATGTTTATCTTGCTAATGGTTAATCTTTGAATATTGTTGGTGTTAATGTCATCAGCTAAAAAATGATTGATAGGATAGTTTGGAAGGTCCAAAATGTGAGACATGTGCTTGAGTTTACACAACTTCATTTCAGTTGTGCAGTTTCATGAGGAGAAGCATAATTTGACAATGAATTGTTGTGGTTAGAATGTCACTCGAGAGAGCCATGTTGGTTACTCAGGAAAAAAAAATCAGAACACTTTCCATGATTTTCAGTTGTGGAGATATGGTTGTTGTTCATTCCACTGTAAATTTTGATTTGTGACAGCGTTGGCTCAGACATATAAATAAGCAAGGAAAAAATGTTGTTCATTCAAAATGGCGGCTACCATATTTGAAGTCTATTGGGCTCAAGCTTATGTGAATGTTGTATAGTTGGGGAGCTTCAAATAATATACTTATGTAAATTTCTACATGACTGTAAAGTGTTGGTCCCTAAACATGAGGAATTCTCTCCGTTAAAGACCATCCATGTTGGGGCCTTATTTATTAACCTCCTTTTTAACTCAGCCCCTAGGCAATCCCTCCATTGTCTTGTCCAATGCCTTCTTGTGACCTCGATTGATGACTGGTTGTATATTGGTCGACATACCCTATGCGTTCGTTTTGCATATGAGTTTCCTGACATCTTTGCTGGAAGCGTTAGTGTTGTCTTGCTGATGTCTCTCAGTCGACATGGTTGATAACTTTGCCCATCCATTGGTTGATCCCTTGCCTATTCTCTTGTTGACCATAACTGCCAAAAACTAAGCAAGCACTCTCATGGAGACATCCTTTAGGCACCGCATTTTTATGACCAACTTCAAGTAGACTAAAGTTTGAAATCTCAATGTATCTTTTTGCTATCCCCAAGCAAGGTGTGTAGATCCCACCAAAATTTGCCTTTTGGTGGCTAAATTTTGACATCTTTATCTTCTTTTATCTAACAACATCATATCCCTATCCTCATGTTTTACTGACAATAAAAAATGTGACATCAGCACAGGCCTGGCTTTCCTCTATGGTTTACCGACACGATTGATTTTGGGTTGGCAAGTTCACCATTCCTTTCTTGGTTTGGTCTTCCCTGTATGATTCAAGGAGGCCACATAGAAGAATTCTGCTCTGTAGCAGTCAGCCTAGCTCACAGTAATTTATAGAAGTCATATGTCGTCTTCTCAGTGCATTACTCTTGTTTATTGAGCCTTGCAGTCATAACCCTACAAGAGATAATACCCCGAGTACATTTTCTTACCCTTTTTTATCTTCTATGTGCTCCTGTTTGATATTCCTTTAAGTCATTTTTGTACCTATTAGTGTCGTTGCCTTTTCAAGCTAGAAAAGACTGACATCTCTTAGCCAATTAATAGATTTTTTTTACATTGGTTAATTTCTAAGCCTAGGTGATATGTCCTTCTAACCACATGGGTTACTGGAAATTTCTTTACTCAATGGTTCACAAGAGGTCGGCCATCTGATTGTCCTCTCTTCCAACATGTTCGCCTTTGTGTTCATTTCCTTCTAAATATTAGCCCTAGGATTTACATGTTCTTGTTGTTAACCTATAATTCGATAACCTTATTTTCTGTAAATTATTAACTCATTTATGCAATAATAAAATTATTTATTCAGCATGTTTATGTTGCTTTACTTGCTTACGTCTAGGAATATAGTTCCAATTTTTATTTATTTCATTATTGCTTATGTTACTAGCCACTTTCACTAGGACGCGCACAATGAATCTCAAAAGGACATGAACAATCACTCTTAATTGAAAGTGTTCTTTGAGTTCCATACATTAATCATTGGGGCTCATATCAATGAGAAGCTAGACCCCTAAAAATCAAAATAAACCCAATATGATACAATGGATTAGGTAGGTGAAATCTTTCTTTTTTGTGCATATCGTCTTCTTTAGAGTTTGTGTTGAGACCCACTCTTCGCTTTTCAATGTAGACTTCTCTCGATTCTTCTATTGCCATCTATGTTATTCTCTTTGAGAGCCCATATTTATATAAATATTAACATTAACTTCATATATTTTCTTAGTAGTTATGGAGATTATTACAATGGATATTCCAAGTTAGTTGTCTTAATGTATGCTTTATGCCTTTTTTCAATGTAGTCCTGATTGATGTCATTCATTGAAATTTTAGAAATTAGAACAGTAAAAGAAATGTTTAGAAATGTGTCTTAGAATTTCTAGAACAAAGACGAGTGTGATATATAATTTGAATGAGCATTCTATTATCAATTATTTTTCAATATTGTTAGACGATTAAATGACACTTGGGTGCAATAGGCTTAATTATCTTAGATTTGNATTGTCAATTATTTTTCAATATTGTTAGACGATTAAATGACACTTGGGTGCAATAGGCTTAATTATCTTAGATTTGTTATAGAAATAAGTAGAGATTTAGTGATATACTCTCTATAGAAACTGATTCAACATAAGTATCTTGGGTGTCTTGCATGATAAGAGGACGTCATTGAGACTTAAACGGTAAATTCTATAAAATTGTAAGTCGGCGATGTATATATTCCAATGTCGGGCTATAAAAAATTCATCAATATTTAAGTTGAGAGTGATAGAAATGAAAATGTCAGGATAGATGTGGAAAAATTAGAAAAGATAAGTATAGAAATAATTACTTTATAAAAAAAGTTGGGTGGCATTTTTTGAAGATAATTGGTTGAATATAAACTAAGGTGATTTATAACTTTGCAACTAAGAGGTGAAAATTATGTATATTAGATGAGCTGAGAAAATTTATATTGGATATTAAAAAAAAACATATACCTGAGATTGCATTCATCGAAGTTGTTCTAAATGCTTTGCGAGGTNGTAGAAATAATTACTTTATAAAAAATGTTGGGTGGCATTTTTTGAAGATAATTGGTTGAATATAAACTAAGGCGATTGATAACTTTGCAACTAAAAGGTGAAAATTATGTATATTAGATGAGCTGAGAAAATTAATATTGGATATTAAAAAAAAACATATACCTGAGATTGCATTCATCGAAGTTGTTCTAAATGCTTTACGAGGTGTAGATTTAATGCAAACAAATGAAAGTTGATGATTCATATTGAAAACCCTAATGGTTGTTATAAAGAAGATGATAATGATGAATTACATTACTAGTTAATATCTTATTAATTAGCTTTATTAGTTTTAAATAAATCAAATAATTTATTTATTTTGCCATATATTGTTTAATTAACACTATTTAGGGGGTTGGGTGGTGTATTTTCATCACTAAAATGGTGGAAAATGCTGAAATTTGAAAAAAAGGCTTCTCCAGAAACCTACTGACCTAAAACTGAGTTGTGAACTACAACAGCTAATCCTAATAGACCAAACAACCAAAACTAATTCTGTCATCTTAAAAGGCAGAATCAGCAGCTAAAATCATTACCAAATAAGACCTAAAAATGATTTTCGAAATTGATTTTAAGGCTTCTTTAATATTTATTATGTTGTTCGTGTTTTTTCTTGTTTGTACTTAATTAATGTTGGATGGTCTTTAGTTGTATATAGACTCTTTACTTTCTGTATTTCAACATTTATTTCTGATGTCTAGATGTGACAATAACTGTCATAATCTTCGAGTCATTCTTATTATGCAGGAACCAACTTTTCATCTTTCTTCTTGAACAGGAGACTCCCCCCAAAAGATCGCTGTGTTAGCAAATTCATTAACAGATGCATTGAAGCTTGTATCATTGATTGGTATGCTTTTAGAATTACTTGCCCCTTTTGTCAACAACATCTTTATTTGAAATGTTATTTGTTTAGATTTAAGTTTGCTACGGAAACTATATGATTTAGTAATATTTCTTGTGCTCTGTTGGATTTTTGAATGTCCATCTATGCAAACCTCTAGGGGTGGAAAGGATGAGAACAGGCTGTTGAAGGTCTTATGGTCTTAATACTTTTGGGCATTATGGCTGTTAAAAAAACTAATTGAATCGGTCGGATAGCATCAGCTCTGCTTGTTATGGCTTGTTTGTGTTCATTCTGTTTTAGTCATTCAAACAAACTAAACACGCCTAAACTTATCTAAACACCATTTATGAGCTCAGCATATGGAAAAATAAGTACAAATTTTGGTTTATGTATTGTTGATTATCTCATTAATAGTTAGCTTAATGATTCTTTACTTTGTAAAGGAAGGCTTACAAACATAGCACTCAATTATTATGTATTTACAGATCTAATACCTCAACTTCAAATTTTACATATATGCATCCTTACCCATGCATTTTTTTTTCACATGCATAGTGCATTTATAAGGCCTTGAACCCAAAATTTTTTGATTGAAAGACAAAGCTCTCAACCACTAGGCCAAATTGGCTGACATCCTTATCTATATGCATGAAAAAGTGCATTTCAATTTTTTAAATTTAAAATAGTGGTCTTTTTGATGTGATATGAAAAAATTGGGTGATCTAATGTAAAAAGTAAGTTTAGGTGTTGGATATATAAATACATAGGAATTGGATGGTATGTATGTAAATGTCCCTTTTTTTAATCTCATCTAATTTCTTTGCCATCTATTTTGTTGTATTATTAAATCATTGTAGGTCTTGTAGCCATTGCTTTTGGCCCAAGTTACTCATATTGTCTCATGAGACTACTCTATGGAAAGAAATGGAGTGATGGACAAGCTTCAACTTTGCTGAGTTACTATTGCTTTTATATCATTACTTTAGCCACAAATGGTTAGTACTCTTTGTTCTCTAGCCCGTTTAGAATTCTAGACGGACTAAAACCTTTTTAACTTTCTTTTATTTGTATGCATGTATTTTGATTTAAAAAATTTTAAGCATCCAATTTCCCTTATTTTATCTTTGAATTCTTATCGTTTTTTCTTGGTGTCTAATGTATTCTAGATCTATGACATGTATGATTTATTGTAATTCCAATGTTGCTTAAGGTGGCACTATATTGAAGCCATAATTTTGAGGTCTCGTAGCATTGAAATTTTAAATTACCAACAACAACAAGCCTTCATCTCACTAAGTGGGGTCGGCTAAATGAATTCCTTTTTTCCATTGTGTCATAATAAGTGTCATAGTTTCATTTAATTCTAATGAATTAAGATCAATTCTTATACAACATGCCCAAGTTTGTTTGAGGTCTACCTCTACCTTTCTTAACATAAGTTCAATCTAAAACATTTCCTCTCCTAATCAGATCATCGGATGGTCGACGTTTAATGTTACCAAACCATCTTAGACGACTCTCTTGAATCTATTCTTCCACTGGAGCTAGAAACCTTTCACGAATATATTCGTTTCACATTTTGTTTCGAACATCCACCTAAGTATATTTTCATCTTAACAACACTTAACTTAGTTTTATGCTTCTCTTTTATAGTCTAACATTCCGCGCCATAAAGTATTGCAGGTCTCACCACTATCTAATTAAATTTTCCTTTGAGTTTGAGCGGTACATGTTTATCACACAATAGACCCGATGCATTCCTCCACTTCAACCATCCAACTTGAATTCTACTAATATCACCATCACTTTGAATAATAAATCCGAGATATCTAAAATGTTCCTCATTTTAGATTACCAACAACAATAACAATATTCGTTACCCCAATAAGTGGGCTCGACTACATGAATCCTTTTCTCCATTGTGCCCTATTTAAGTGTCATATTTTCCTTTAATTCTAATAAATTAATATCATTTATTATACAATATGCCCAAATTTTTTTAGGTCTATCTCTGTCTTTTTTAGGTTGTATTTAAAACATCTACTCTCCTAACTGGATCATCAGATAATCGATGTTTAATGTTACCAAACCTTTTACGACGACTATCTAATCTTGTCCTCCATTGGAGCTTCAACAACCCTTTCACAAATACATGCATTTCACATTTTGTCCCTAAGTGTCAAGCCACTCATCTACCTAAGCATTTTTATCACAAAAACACTCAACATAGTTTTATGCTTACTCTTTTAAAAGCCAACATTCTGCATCATAAAATATTGTAGGTCTCACCACCATCTTATAAAATTTACCTTTAAGTCTAAGCGGTACTTTTTCTGTTAAACTATAGGCCTGATGCTTTCCTCCACTTCAACCAACTAACTTGAATTCTTCTAATAACATCCCCATCTATATCAAAATCACTTTGAACAATGGTCCCGAGATGTCGAAAACGTTCACATCTTTTAATGATTTGATCCCCCATAGTTACAATTCAGCCACTAGATCTGCCACAACTAAAATTACATTCTATGTATTCAATTTTAGATCTACTCAATTGAAGGCCTTTAGATTTCAATGGTAGACCTCCATAATTCAAGTTTTTCTTGAACTTTTTTTCTTATCCACAAGAATGACATCATTAGCAAAAATCATACACCAATGTACATTCTGCTCTAAATGTCTTGTAGCATTATCCATAATTAAAATGAAAAGATATTGGCATGAAGCTAATCCTTGATGTAGTACAACTGACATATGAAAATACTTGGTCAATTCTCTTTCTGTTTGAACACAAGTAACAAGTCTAGTATACATATTTTTAGTGAATTGAATATAAGTCATATCAACAACTATTATTTTCTAGAACGCTCTAAAGGAATTCTTTTGGAACCTTATCGTAAGCTTTTTCTAAATCAATAAAACTCATATGTAGATTCTCCTTACTCTATTCGTGCTTCTTTATCAAATCTCTCAATAAATGTATAGCGTCCATGGTATACTTGCTCGACATAAATAAAAATTGGTTATGAGAAATGTTTGTATCATATCTTAACCTATGTTCAATTGCTCTCTCCTATATTTTTAATGTATGACACATTAACTTAATTCATCTCTAATTTGTATTCTTGTGCATCCTCTTTATTCTTCAAAAAGGGGGCCAAAATGCTCTTCTTCCACTCAGACATCTTTTTAGTTTTTAAAATAATATTAAAGAGTTTAGTAAGCCAAGAAACTCCCAAATCTCTTAAATATTTTCACACTTCAATTGGGATATCAATAGGTTCTACTGATTTTCTACCATTGGTTTCTTTAAAGCCTCATCAATTTTCTTTTTACTAATGCGATAATAAAAATATAAAGTTTTATTTTATTAACGATATTAAGATCACTAAGGTTGATCTTATTTCCAGGAAATTTCATTGAAAAATTTATTATTATTTGTCATCCACCTATGTTGAATATCTTCCTCTAAAAAACATGTGGAATTACGCTCATTATTATTTACTTTAATGTTATTTAGTACTAGCTATATTTAGTCATAGTATAAAAATAGTAATTCTTAATTATAGGTATTTATGTTTATTCTATAATTATAGGAATTACTTAATTGTAGGAAGATTTCTTTCCTTGTTTTATCTCTTGTAAACGCCTATTTATAGGTGAATTATCTATGTATTCATTGAGAAGAAAGTTATTCAAAACTCACATGGTATCAGAGCCATCAAAGAAGAGAAGCCTCTCCCACTAGGCTCGATCACGGCCTTTCTCTCCCGCGATCCTCCTTGACCGAGCGCTGCTCTAGTTGTCCGAGCGCTGCTCCTACCGATCGCGCCTCCCTCCGATCGTCCATATCGGATTCAAGATCATCGGCGTCTGCTTTCGCGTCCGCGTCCGTCCGCTCCCGCGCTCGTCTCCCGCGCGCGTCTCCCGCGATCTCCCGCGCGCGTCTCCCGCGATCACCGACCCGAGCACAGCTGTTCCCATCTGCGCTTCTTCCGCGATCATCTCCAGACGATCTCCATGTATACATCTCCAGACGATCTCCTGACGATCGTGTGTCTCCCGCGATCCCGGATCGCGCATCTCCCGAGCACAGAGCACAGCTGTTCCCCTGCTCTGTCGTCGACACTTCTTCCACGTCCCTGTCGTGCTCAATGACTAAGTACGGCCATGCCTGCGACTCCTCCTCCGCTAGTGATGTCACTTCTAGCCACCCCTCCGCGGCTGGGTCTCCATTACCCAGCAATTCAGACAGTAATTCTGTCCTCATCACCAGCCACAAACTCACCGGTCAGAATTACCTCCAATGGTCGCAGTCAGTCATGATGTTTGTATGCGGCAAAGGCAAAGATGACTATCTCAGTGGTGATGCTCCAGCTCCGATGACCACAGATCCGTCATACAAGACTTGGAAATCCGAGAATAATATGGTTATGGCCTGGCTTGTTAACTCAATGACACTTGATATTGGCGAAAATTTTCTTCTCTATGGCACGGCTAAGGAAATCTGGGATGCTGCCCGTGAGACCTATTCTAGTGCGGACAATACAAGCGAACTATTTGCTGTTGAAACCATTCTTCATGACTTTCATCAAAGTGATCCCTCCGTCACCCAATACTTCAATACTCTTACTCGGTATTGGCAACAACTAGATCTATTCGAGGTGTACCCTTGGAAGTGTCCCGAAGACTCTGTTATATTTCGCCAGATCATTGAACAGAAACGCACCTTCAAATTTCTTCTTGGCCTTAAATCTGAGTTTGACTATACTCGCTCACGGATTTTAAATTCGAAACCTCTTCCAACAATTCGTGAAGCTTTCTTCGATATACGCCGCGAAGAGAGTCGCCACAAGGTCATGTTAGGTACTTCCTTGTCCACTGCTGGCCTCGACGGGTCTGCACTTACTACTCATATTCCATCCACGGACAACCGTCAACGCCAGGGTCGCCCTTGGTGTGATCACTGCCGTCGTTCTGGCCATACTCGGGATACATGTTGGCGGATTCATGGCAAACCCACCAATTGGAAACCCAAACGGGATCATCGAGCAGCTGCCACCAGCACCACCGAAGTCTCTCCAGGAACAAGCCCATTCAGCGAAGAACAAATCCATGCCCTCCAGAAGATGCTCGGTCAGCTGTCACCAGTTCAGCCTACTAGTGTGGCATCGGGTGCCACTGGCCTTGTTACCTATCGAGGTATTTCCCCATCCGCTTTCGTCTTGGATTCAACCTCTTCTCGCCCCTGGATTGTTGACTCAGGTGCCTCCGATCATATGACCGGGGATGTCTCCTTATTAATGGATTACCGGCCGTGTAATCCGACCCTCACAGTTCGGATTGCTGATGGATCAGCCTCCAAAGTTGCTGGTCTTGGTTCTGTCCGCATCTCTCCAGATTTATTCCTCACTTCTGTGCTTCATGTTCCTACTTTGGATTGCAATCTGATCTCTATTAGTAAGCTCACTCATGATTGTCATTGTGTTGCTAAATTTTTTCCATATGTTTGTGAATTTCAGGACTTGAAGTCGGGGAGGATGATTGGCAGTGCTGAGTTGCGCAGTGGTCTCTATCTCTTCAACAAACCCTCTGTCAGTCTAGTCTCACCCACCGGTTGTGTTCCAGTATCGAGTTTGTCCGGCTTAAATCCACTTAGTACATCTGTATTCCATTCCAGCGTTAATAACGATAGTGAAATCATGTTACTTCATTATCGTTTAGGTCATCCCAACTTTATGTACCTAGGAAAACTGTTTCCTCATTTATTTATTAATAAAAGTCCTACATCTTTTAATTGCGAATTTTGTCAACTTGCCAAACACACTCGTAGTTCATTTCCTCGATTATCATACAAACCCACTCGTCCTTTTTCTCTGATTCATAGTGACGTCTGGGGTCCTTCTCGTGAAAAAAATATTTCTGGGGCCCAATGGTTCGTATCCTTTATTGATGATCACACACGGGTAACATGGATCTATCTTATGCGTGACAAATCCGAGGTAGGCCCAATATTCCGTGCATTCTATCAAATGATACTCACTCAATTTGACACAAAAATCCAGACTCTCAAAACAGATAATGCACGAGATTTTTTCAACACCTCCCTAGGAACTTTTCTTACTCAACATGGCATCCTTCATCTTAGTACGTGTGTTGATACTCCCCAACAAAATGGGGTTGCCGAGCGAAAAAATCGTCACTTGTTGGAAGTAGCCCGCTGTCTCATGTTTACCACATCAGTCCCTAAATGTTATTGGGGCGAGGCAACATTGACCGCGGCCTACCTCATAAATCGGATGTCCTCTCGTATTCTGGGTTTCCGGAGTCCAATTGATGTTCTTCTTCGCTCGTTTCCAAATACTTGTACACTCTCTTCAGTTGTCCCTACCAAACTATTTGGTTGTTCCGTCTTTGTTCATATTCACAAACAACACCGCAGTAAATTAGACCCCAAATCTGTCAAATGCATATTCATAGGGTATTCGACCAATAAGAAAGGCTACAAGTGTTATTGTCCTTCAACTAAAAAGATCTATAACTCTATGGATGTCACATTTTTTGAGCATCAATTATACTACCAAGGGTCTGTCATTCAGGGGGAGAGTAGTCATAGTGAACAACAGCCCTGTGTTCCTTTACCAACTGACACGGGTCCCTCACTTCCCTCACCTCCTATTCAACCTCCTCAGTCTACACAACCCACACCTTCTCCTATTCAACCTCCTCAGTCTACACAACCCACTCCTCAGGAACTTCGGGTCTATACAAGACGAAACAGAAATGCTGAAAGAATAGAGAACCTAGCACCGCTTCCAGCTGTTGTCCAAGAATCTAATCCGACTCCAAAATCCTCTGAAACTCACTCATGTACGGAATCTATAGACACTAATGAGCTTACCCCGCCCGTGAAAGATGATTCTGATGTTCCGTGCACTCAACATCCTATTGCCCGATTTGTTTCATATGAGAGGTTATCTCCTCCCTATCGTGCATTTGTAACTGCTATTGACAGCATAAAGGTTCCAAATTCTATTCAAGAAGCTCTCTCACACCCGGAATGGAGAAAAGCTGTGAATGAAGAAGTTGCTGCACTAGAAAAGAGTGGAACGTGGATTGTGTCTGATTTGCCCAAGGATACGAGACCAGTAGGATGCAGGTGGTTATTTACAATCCAATGTAAGGCAGACGGAAGCATAGATCGGTTAAAAGCCCGACTGGTTGCAAAAGGATATACCCAGTCATACGGAATTGACTACCAAGAGACATTTGCCCCAGTAGCCAAACTGAACTCCATTAGAATCTTACTCTCCATTGCAGCAAACTGAGACTGGCCCCTTATGCAACTTGATGTAAAAAATGGATTCCTTAATGGAGATCTTGAAGAGGATGTATACATGGATTTACCACCTGGTCTTGAAGGGTCCTTCCCCAGTGGCAAAGTATGCAAGCTCCAGAAATCTCTGTATGGTCTCAAACAATCTCCTCGTGCTTGGTTTGCCAAATTCACCAATTCAGTAATCAAGTGCGGTTATACTCAAAGCCAGACTGATCATACAATGTTCACAAAAAGATCAGAGAAGAAGATTGCTGTACTTATTGTGTATGTTGATGACATCATTCTTACCGGTGATCATACTGAAGAATTGACAAAGCTGAAGAAGTTTCTAGCCCATGAATTCGAAATCAAGGACCTCGGAGACTTGAAGTTCTTCTTGGGAATGGAAGTTGCAAGATCCAAAATGGGGATAGCCGTAACTCAAAGGAAGTACACATTGGACCTATTGAAAGAAACTGGTATGCTTGGATGCAAACCAATAGACACTCCAATAGACCCGTATAAAAAGATTGGAATGGAGAATGATAGTTTAC
>JXCR01106681.1:0-17025 GCA_002079205.1 Phalaenopsis hybrid cultivar
GAGGAGCGACGGAGGCGAGATCGAGCTTGCGATATACCCGTGGAGGACCGAATGCAAGGGCGACTGCGGGGTTGAGGGTAGCCGAAGGTAAAATGTGGAGCTACCCGCGATCCGCGTTTAACACAAATTCAAAAAGCCGTTCTACAAAACGCATGGGAAACGTGATTTCCAAACGCTGCGGCGGCGTTTTCAAAAACGCCGCCGCACATTTAAGCTGTCCCAAACGGGGCCTTAATCTTTTTCTTCTGGCCGAGGTAAAGTATTCTTTGGGCAGAGGGAAAGGACGAAATGGACTTGTATTTTAATTTGTTTTTTGTTTAAATTAAATTAATAACTTAATTGATTCATAATTAATAACTAATTTTTATATTATCCAATTAATTATAATTACATAAATTTATATGTAATTCTCTAATAGTTAAATAATGAATAAAATTTAATATTATTAAAAAAAAATTATGTAATTATGAATTCATATAATCATTAATTAATTAATAATTAATTAATATTAAACTATTATTTAATAAGTATTTATTTACACAAAAATTCTTAATTATTAATAAAAGTAAATGCTTAATTTTATGTATTTTTAGGTTTTGGATAGTCATTTATATTTTTTTATTTATATTTATATTGTTTCCTCATATAAAGCCGTCAAATAGTTCCGCATGATTTATCAGGATGTACTTGTTAGCATACCAAACAGTTTTCAGGACCTACCCACCTCAAATTTAATGAATCTGAAGTTACAGTATGTATTAAATCCAATTTAAACTAAATACAATTTGCAACCAAACGCTCCCTAAAATTTAGGTCCAACCCAAATCAATTGACTACTTTTAAAAAAACTTGGGGAAAAGAAAACAGAACTGCTATCTATTATCTCACAACTATTTCAAAGTTTAGATAGTTTGAACTATTCCGCTAGCAAAATTAATCATTCTAACATCATATTTATGCCAAATTAAATAGCCAGGTAATTAAGAAAAATATTGTTTAATATTGATGATAATGCTCATGATTACTCCGAGAATTGAAAAATATTTTCAATTTCACGATTGAATAAAATCATCAACAAAAGAACAATGGTCGTGCAGGAATGAAATAAAATTTTAAAAGCATCAATCTTTCTAAGTTGATGGAGGATGGAAACTAAATGAAGCCTTAAAAAGCTTACATTTCAAAAAAACTGACAATCATGAAAAAAAAAAGCGCAGCTCTAAATTTTAATGAAATAAGTGGGAAAATAATTAAATTTGACTTGTTGCATGCTAGAACTCCAAATACATGGGCAACAACGTCTGAGATCCCCATCACTTCCATTGTTGTCAAATAAAAACTATGAATAACCTAATAAAGACAAACATCCATTTTTAACCAAAAAAGTGATAGAGAACATCATCCTATTAGCAAATCTTAGAAGGGAGGGAATGAAAAGGAATCAACAAAAAGAAAATGAATAGTGGAGAAGGAAGAACTCCAGGTTCTTTATTATGTTTGTGAGCTTGTTGCAACCTTCCTACACCAATCACTATTGTGTTGCTTAGCAGTCTCTTGAAGATTTATGCCATCTCTTGAGAGAGCGAGAAAATTTTTTTATCACTAAAAACTCATCATTAATATATGTATGTGGGCTACAAAATTGTGGGTCTTGGCCTCCCTCAAAATGGTGAGCGACTTTACTATATTGTGGGTAAAATTTTTAGACTGCATATGAGATTATAGATAAGACACTACTACTCGGAGGTTTCTCTCTCACTTTATAGATTTCAAGGTTTGAGATTTCTTATAAGAAAATGCCCATAAGATAAATCACCCTGAGGTGTGTCAATTCAGGGTTGCTGGTTTGGTTCAGGTTCGACCTGAAATTGGCATGACTTGAATAGTTTTATCTTGATACTGAGATTTTAAAAGAAAATCCTATATTACTTGAAACGATCGTATACTTGCGTAGTTCCCCTAGTGTCTAAACTATTTATCAAATTCTAAGACTTATAACATATCTATTGTACACACTAGCTGTTAAAATATATTGGATCAAGTTTTTTGTCATCTTTTAGAAACTAAATGGCTGCATAATTGTGGGTCGGGTCAGTTCTTATATAAAATTATGTCACTTACAACTTGATCACCATAAGATATACCCTTCATCCGCATTAGATCCACAATAATCTTATCCTAAAACAAAGTTTAAACATTGAAGTCATCTATAAAATCAACATCTAATCAATAAAAAAGATTCATAAAATTTAAAAGTAGAAAGAACAAAAAATATATGCATAAAAAAAACTCTTCAACAGAAAGGTGCAAATCAACAATAGACAGAAGAAGACGGTGTTCTAACCCTTCTAGCATGCCAGAAAGGCGAGCCTACACCAGATCATTCAAGTCAAGCGGTGCTTTCCCAGGTAAGAAAACCTCCGGTTCAACAGAGAACTTCCCTTCCATCAAGCTTTCCTTGCAAAAGGATGCCAAGAAACTATGTTCCACCTTAATGAGCTTATAGAGGAATCCCCTCAAGAATTTCTTTCACGGTCAATATTTTTGCTTCCTTCTGAGGCCTTCTTTCAATATCAACTGAAACTCTTCATCCATTCGCAAACGAGTTTCCTGCCCTCTAGGACGAAGAATCTCCTTCAGACGAGAATAAATCTCATATCTTTCAGAAGAACTTTACTTTCTCTCAAAGGCAAAAATTGTCCGATGAAATGAACAAAGATCCACTATTGTTCCTATGTGACTTCATAAAAAACCCCAATGAAGTGCAATTATTTAAGTCCGAATAAATATCATAGTTAAAACCCTTTATGACACTTAACTTCAGAAAACTTTTTTTTTAAAACAATTTGTACTATCTTACAAGAAAAACATCCTGATGTAGAATGTTCCTGAACTTGCTTCCTTAAAGCATAATCACCTAAGAAAATTTGAGTAGTACTCTCACCAGACCTCAATAGACAGAATGGGTAAATCTAAATGGATGCTTCCCACAAGTGAGCCAAGGTACCCGAGGAAAGAGCAGATTTCAATTAATAACAAAAATCCATATATAATATCTATCGAAGAATCATAGAATGACCCCGTGCGAAGGTTGGTTCTAAAATGTCATTGAAAATAAAGAAATCCAATTCCTCACAAAACAAACTTATGAGCTCCCAAGGTAAAAGAATTCAATCCTAAGATAAGCCTCATCATCACCTCAAAGGTATCAAAGAAGTAATCTTCATCCTCAGATTCTTTTTGTGAATATCTGATCGAAGAGATGAGAGAATCAAAGAACTAAATGTATACAAAAATACAAATACACAAATTTTTTTGATAAATATCTCTTACTAAATCGAGCCTATTGTCAAAGTGGATAAATCAAGCTCACCTACTGAAGTGACTGAATCAATCATATTTGTCGAAGAGGTTGAATCAAGCTCACCTACTGAAGTGGCTGAATCGAGCACACCTATCGAACTGACTTAATCGAGCCCACTTGTCGAAATGGATGAACCAAGCTCACTTGTCGATCCAAACATTTTCAACTTCCTCAAAGGGATAACCTAGCTCACCTACACAAGGGCAACTATCAGAGGAAGCTTTCATGACTAATAAGAAGTAATTATGACCAATAAGGACATTTGTTAATCTCTTATTAAAAACAACATCTAATATTTGAAACTCGATCTTTTTACCCAAGTACCAGGCATAGTTGTTGTACCGACAATACCTGACATCCACATCACAGTTTTTCATCAATACATTAGAGAAATGCAACATATAGTACAAGATGAACTTTTTCAAATATTTTATTAAATTTCTCTCTTATGTATAAAATTAGAGAGGAAAGGATAGGGAGTGGATCTCCTTCTCTCTTTGGATCCTTCTTCTTTCCTCTCTCTGTGGAGATCATTTTTCATCTTCATTTTCTTTTTTTCTATCTCCGAAATCCTATAACTTACGGAAACTCAAATGAGCCGTCTCTCTCGGACTTATCGGAGATTGGAATTTAATATATTTCCTACAGTTCCCTGAAAAGACACCTCCATCTGTCTTTCCCATCATTCTATCTACAATAAAAGGTTTTTTTACCGGGTTATATGTACTTATAAACGATACGAGACCCTATGCCTCAAAAGGATTCAACACTCCAGATTAAAATTTACCTATTATGATATATACAAAATAAAATTTCACTTTTATTTTAGTTGTAGAGTCGTTCAACTATTTCACTTGCACTTGTTGCATCCAATTTTTTCCATGAAAGCATACACATGCCTAAAACTAGTGAACGCGGCGAAGTTTAAAAGAATCTATGGCATTAAATCTCAAGGTCAACGACCTATCTAAGAGAAAAAGAGTGTCCTTAATATTAACTCCTCATCTTTATATAGAGAGTTTTTTTATTAAAAATAAACATGGGTAGGGGTATAGACGAACCGAACATGAGCGAGCCCAGAGCTTATATCTGTTTGACTCGTTCGAAATTTTTAATGATGAAAATGAGCTCGTGTTCAAAATGACTTGTGAATAACCCTATTACTTTTTGGCTTGATTTAACTTCGAATTTGTTCTTTTTAGCTCGTTTGACTCAAATTTTAGCTACATATGGTATGATTTTTATTATAAAATGTTTTCTAAAAAATAGGAGGTGGAAATAGTTGAATCAACTCTCTCTCTTTATAATTTTTAAATCCAAGAAATAAGATCCTCTATTTTTAAGTACATATACATATACATGCTACCAAAGTCCTATTTATTTACATAGCTGACACCTAAACTTTATTTTTTCTTTAAATGTGTGTTTTTAAATAATTTTTAAAATAAAAAATCAATATTTTCAATACATATAGAAATTTAATATAAAAACTATATAGATAAATATTATTATTTAACTATTTAAGTCAGAAAATATAAATAAACAAATATTTGTTAGTGTTCAACTTGTTTATTAATCGAACTAAAAAAAATATTTATATTTGGCTCAATTGCTTAAAGTACGAATCAAACTCAAATTATTTATGTGCCCAACATAAATTATTCGTGAATAATGATTTTTTGTGACACCCTCTGAACGGTCAGCAAGCAATCTCCTTTCGTCGTCGACATTTTCCATGACCTCTTCTATGCATCCTCGCAGTCTTCTTCTGCCCTACAAAATCTCACCTCCAACCCTGCCACCACCCTCTCTTTCTCGCTCCTACTTTCAATGGCCGAAGCGCCTCCGTCCTCCATCGCCGGCACTTTTTCGCCCCCATTACACCTATCGCCGCCTCCTTACTCACGCCATCAATCTTCCGGCAGAAAATCCCGGCGATCCCACCGAAAGGCTTAACCTTGACAGCATCGTCAGTCATGCACACAAGCTGTTTGACGATTTGCCTCAACCAGTAAAGAAGTTCCCCTGGGCCAAAGCGCTGGAGAGCTTCTTCCGCCTCGTGTTCGAGCTTGCCTGCACGGTGGCTAAGTACCTCTCCATGCCAGTGCTGGCTGTCTCCTCTTTGAGCGAGATGTCCTACTGTGGTCACGAAAAGAAGCTGGCCTTAGTGCCGTTCCCGTTTCTTATTGGGTTTGCTCTTGCTGGTGTGCTTTCCGACACTGCAATTGAGCTCTCAGTTGGCCTCAAGGTTTGTTCAATATCTGGTGCTGTTTACAATTTTGCTTTTTGACGCTACCTATTGATTTGTTGGATAATGTTGTAGGAAGGAGACCTCCCCTGGCATTTGCTTATGGTTGCGACCTTCTTTTTGTTGCTTAAACTACCTGGCCCGTATTACCCTTATTGGGGCAGATTGCTTGTTCCTCACTTTGCGAATGGTGGATTGTGGAGGACGTTATGGCTTATTTTTTTGTGGTATAAAAGGGCTGGGAGAACTGGAGTTCAAACCGTGCTTTCTGGTCGTGATGGCAGCCCGTGAGAATAAAATTCCGGACTTTGTAGGTAAAAGGCTACATTTTGAGTAGCTTCAAAGAAGTCTTGACAAGTTTTTGTTCACTCTGCGTGCTTCAGGATGGAGTTTAGAATTGCTTTGCCATGACATGCTATTATGAGAGAGTAATATGAGATCAAAATCCTTTTTTTTTTCTTAATTTTGTTTCAGATCTTTAATAGTATGTTCTAACATTATAGTTGTAACGTTTAACTCTTATTATTCTTTTTTATAGAGATCTTTTCTTGAACTCATAAATATTTTTTGCTTTGCATTATGTTGTATGATATTATCTCATGGAAGGCGCACCAACAAGATGCAAATTATTTCACAAATCTGGAAATTTTATGTTTAACAGTTTATCATACGTGTTACTTTTAATCATGAGGACAATGAGCCATTGGAAAGTAGAACAACTAAAGCATCTTTTGTTAATGTATATGTTATCATTATTGATTTAGTGGTGGCATTGTAGCCAGTTATGCTGTTTTAGATCTATTAGGTAAAAGTCGCTCTGTGATATTGTCTGTAATGTTCTTAGCTGCATTCATTGATATTTCCATATCAGCCATCATTGTTTATGGTGGAGGTTATTGCCTTCAACTTTTTGTTTGGTATAACCATGAAGCTGAAAGCATGAGAAGAATACTGTTTATTCTAATTTGAATTAATATTTAATAGGAACTAGTTCTTGTTGCTATGTGGCTCCATGAATTAGAAAAACTATTATGCTGACATTGCATAGGATATAAAGTTAGTGTTGATTCATCCTGGAAGATCTCATTTTGGGTTGCACTCTCAGTTGGAGTATGAACTGATTGTTCATATGATATAAGGAAGAACGAAGTCATTTTTTATTTTTTGTAGAGTATGTATGTATTGGAAATTTATTTATCTTGGGCATTCTCTATATTCCTAGTACTAGGTTTCAGCAGGTTTGCATCTATGCAATAAAGCAAAACTAGGTCATATCATTGGAAACCACCTTATGGTTCCTTCGTTCTCTATGGTGATTAGGCATCTTTCCTTGTTTTTTCAACATTAGAGTTAGGTGTTGGACTTTGATGGGTTGAAATGGACACGAGATCGTTGATAAGGTTTGAGGCATGCACAACTAAGAAGGGAAAAAAGTTTAGAAAGTAGAAGGAAGATGGAAAGAGACGAAGTGGCTGAATGATATTGAAAAAAGTTAGAGAGGTGGGAGGCCTCATCTTAAGCGTGGAATCTGTTTACTACATTTGGCTTAATTTTGTTTAAGTGGTTTGATTATGTTTATTTAGTTTTGTTACTCAAAGAAATCTTAAAATCCCTTTGAATTTGTAAGGCCTCTATTTTGAAATGTATGTTATTTAAAGATTAGTTGGTTGTAGTTTGGGCTTCAACCTTGTTGTTGGGATTGACGTTCTTTCAATAATTGTTTGTTAGTTTCTGTTGTTTTTTGAGATTGAGCGTTTGTAGTCATAGGGGCGGAATTAACTTTATTTTTCAGGATGAGCAAAATCATCAAATGTTTAATCGTTTTTAGGTATTGAACCAGAAAATGTATTCAGTAAGGCAAAATTATTAAATCGCCTGATCTATGTAATAAAAAATTATTAAGTTTTATTGCAAATATAGAAAAATCTCAAGTTTCATGGTGGACAGTTGCTGACCTTAGACATAACCTGAGTCCACTCCTACTTGTAAATCCTAGTAGTTGACCGCTAGAGACTTGTTGGAGCGAGCTTTTAGAAGATCACTAGACCTCAAGATCTTTTTTTGTAGCTCCCTTGGAACCTCTTGAAAATTTAGTTTGCCGTCAACCGTGACTTTTTGGAGCCACATGCACTCCTACAACTTTATATTGATTTCATTTGTTACATTTTCTGCACAAAGATGAAGCCTTTGCTTTTGGGGGGGTTTATGCAGTTTATGATACGTGTCGATTTCTAAACAAAACTTAACAATATAAAATTTTGCTAATTTCAACATTTTCGCAATGCAAGTGTGATGAGCAAGTAATCTAATGAAGCCCAACGATAAAACTATACATTCGCTCTTCTGCTGATACATCCTGTACAACATTAATTAGAAACTGTTACGATGCTCTTCAGATGAGCCCATTGGATGAATGACTCAAGTTCTGCTTGGTTTGATTGGTTCTTGAAAATTAATATACCCATTTCACATTAGTATTACCTATTTCGAACTAGAATAGTAAGTGATAATGATAATTTTATTTGTTTTGCTTGATTTTATTCATATATTACGTTTCGTACAACCCTTACTAAAGGGTTAATTCGATTTTCTTTCAACTTTCACTTTATTTTTTTCAGTATTTTTACTATTACTTATTAATTTTCCGTCAATGTCAAAAAATACTAAAGTTTGAGAAGCTCTTGACTTAAATTATTTATTATTATTATTATTACTACTACTTTAAACCTGGTATTTTGTTTATATTGCTTAGAAACCATGATTGCTGTCATGTAACTAATCATAGAAAGGAAATGTATAACTTTGTGAGAGCTCTTCAGCTGCTTTAGACTTTTCCTCTTGAGGATAAAGAAATGGATTTATAGGCAATCAACTCTGCGGCTTATGAATTTCGTTATTGTTTAGTTCATCTTCGGCTATTGTTTCTTTTTGCAGGCTTGAAGCTTCCATTAATATTTCAAGATGAATTTATTATTTTTATTAGGGGCATTTACATGCATACGACACAATTCTTATGTATTTACATATCTAACACCTAAATATTCATATTTACATGTGCACCACCTTTTCAGCCATAGGTTTATAAAGCCAGTCTTCTATAATTGTAAATAGTAAACTTTGGTTGTTATACATGAAATAAATTAGAATTGTGTGGTATGTATGTATGTATTATTATTATTATTTTTTTAACCTGATTAATGAAAGAGATAGTGGTTAAATGATCCAGTTGTAGAGCGAACTTACGTAAATAATGGATTAAGTTCTTGTTTTTCTCTTTACCAACCTGCTTATAATAATGCACTGTTTATTCTGTAGGCATGGTTCTGCTGCTTGTGCCCCTGGGTAGAACTTGGTTGAATAAAGAGCTAAATGGGCATATACTGCATATAGGTTGATTGTGTGGAGACCAGGATGAAATTGCTTCCAGATAGCTAAAAATGGTTGTATTTGAAGAACAGTAACACTAGTTATGTCTTTTCATCTAACTCAAAAATATTATATATATATAAATATAATTTTACTGTTATAAATGCTACTAATTTAATTGTTGTTTTTAATAAATTTTGCTTTTGAATTTATAGCATTTAATTTGGAAAGAATTTTATTTTATTTTTATTTCCACCACAGAAGAAAGTTATTTTGATGGCAGTTACTCTTCATTTATCATGTATTTTCCCTACATAAGATGATGAGTTATAAATAGGATATAATCGTTAAATAATTATTTCAGCCCAATATTAATCAACAGCCGACTTTTTCTCATCAATTGGTTCAACCGGAGCTTTACATATTCAACATTATATTAAGTTATTTTTTGTTAAATTGTTGGAAGATTTACATACATACCACTCCTCAATTCTTATGTATTTACATATCCAACACCTAAACTTCAATTTTTGGCAATTAGGTGGTATGTATGTAAATGCCCCCTAAATGGCTGCTAGTTCATTTGGTTAGTGATTTTGACAATTTTTTTTTTAAGTAAATCAATTTGTTTTATTTTTCTCATCCCAATCACGTTTATTTTCACTGCAATAGAACATTTTTTTCAAAGCAATAATCTTGTCATGAATACATGGTTTATTTAATTACAACTGCCGTGTCTTGATATTAAAGTAGGTTAAGAAATTGATGCAATTAGTGTTAGAACTCAAAATATCACATTCAATTTCAAGAGAAATAAACCATAGATTAGCGGAAGCGTATCGGAGTCCATTAGATCGATTGCACAAGGTTCCGATTTTCCAACCTGCAGATTTTCTAGAGTTTCCTTAATTACTTGTTGATGGGGTGCAAGAAAAGGGATGTGTCTCTCTGCAAATCGGGGACCATTACCCTTTGAAGTAACTACCAGGCGGTTACAAAAAAAGTTTTGCTTAATTCTAATTTTGCCCCTCATTAAATTAGAATTTGCACTTATGGTATCCACGCTATAATATCATGACAAATGTGTCCAAAGTCATAAACTTAATTCTAAATTAGACCACAATAATTTTGACTTATTAAATGATGACCCAACACATTTATTAATTACATTATAGTCCTAAAATTAATCCAACAATCTCCCACTGGACTACATATGTATAAGATAAATGTGTCAACCTTAGTGCGCCCAAAATTTTGTCATCATCATTATAAAGACACATTACAATCTCGTCCATTAATTATATCAATATAGGATCAAAGCAGTATTCGTTGTATCTGTCACAACTAAACCCATCAATGGTCACATATATCAATATAATCAAATGACATAGATCAATCATGAATGTGTGGAATGAAAATTACATGCAAGGTGGTCTGTCCATGTCAATTTTCAACTGGTCCTACTTTACTTAAGTGAGATCGAACCTTAACTGTACAGAGTGCACTGAACTGAATAAAATACCTCATTTCTGATCAGAAAATATCCAAATATATCTTGTACACAAAATAAAACATAGAACTATAAAATACAAGTTAACAAACTCCCACTGAATCTAAATTCCCTCAAGCTCTATAACACCCATATGAGCAGTATGCTCATGAAAGACCCTGGGTATCAGAGCCTTTGTAAGGGGGTCTGCAATCATGGAGTTTGTTCCTAAATGCTCTATGTGAATCTGGCCACTCTGTACTCTTTCCTTCACAACAAGAAATTTGATGTCAATATGCTTTGACTTGGTTGAGCTCCTGTTGTTATTGGAATACAATACAGCTGATTTATTGTCACAAAACAACTTGAGTGGTCTTTCAATTCCTTCCATAATGCGCAGCCCAGTGACAAAATTTCTCAGCCATATACCATGGTTGGATGCCTCATAACATGCTACGTACTCTGCTGCCATGGTGGATGAAGCTATGAGTGTTTGTTTTGCACTCCTCCAGTATATAGCTCCACCACCTAACAGAAAAATGTAGTCTGATGTGGATCTTCTACTGTCTTGGCATCCAGCAAAATCGGAGTCATAATACCCAATGATCTCCAAATAGTCTGATCTCCTATATGTAAGCATGTAATCTTTTGTTCTCCTTAAGTATCTCATAACCCTTTTGGCTGCTTTCCAATGATCCATTCCTGGATTGCTTAAGTATCTGCCTAAAACTCCAACAATGTACGCAATATCTGGCTGCGTACAAACTTGAGCATACATTAGACTCCCTACAGCTGAAACATAGGGAATCTTTTGCATTTCTTGAATCTCAAGATTTCCTTTTGGGAACTGATTGAGACTGAACCTGTCTCCTTTAGCGACAGGGGTGTCAATTGGTCTACAATTCTGCATGCCAAATCGTTTAAGTATTTTATCAATATAGCTTCTTTGTGACAATCCAAGAATACACTGCGAACGATCTCGGTGAATCTGAATTCCTAAAACATATGAGGCATCACAAAGATCTTTCATCTCGAAATTAATTGATAGAAATCTCTTGGTTTCGTGCAACATGCCTATATCATTTGTGGCAAGCAGTATGTCGTCCACATACAAATACAGAAAAATATGCTTTCTCCCACTAAATTTATGATACACANCGTGGAATGAAAATTACATGCAAGGTGGTCCGTCCATGTCAATTTTCAACTGGTCCTACTTAAGTGAGATCGAACCTTAACTGTACAGAGTTCACTAAACTGAATAAAATACCACATTTCTGATCAGAAAATATCCAAATATATTTTGTACACAAAATAAAACATAAAACTATAAAACATAAGTTAACAAACTCCCACTGAATCTAAAATTTCCTCAAGCTCTATAACACCCATATGAGCAGTATGCTCATGAAAGACCCTGGGTATCAGACCCTTTCTAAGGGGGTCCGCAATCATGGAGTTTGTTCCTAAATGCTCTATGTGAATCTGACCACTCTGTACTCTTTCCTNAACATTAATTAGAAACTGTTACGATGCTCTTCAGATGAGCCCATTGGATGAATGACTCAAGTTCTGCTTGGTTTGATTGGTTCTTGAAAATTAATATACCCATTTCACATTAGTATTACCTATTTCGAACTAGAATAGTAAGTGATAATGATAATTTTATTTGTTTTGCTTGATTTTATTCATATATTACGTTTCGTACAACCCTTACTAAAGGGTTAATTCGATTTTCTTTCAACTTTCACTTTATTTTTTTCAGTATTTTTACTATTACTTATTAATTTTCCGTCAATGTCAAAAAATACTAAAGTTTGAGAAGCTCTTGACTTAAATTATTTATTATTATTATTATTACTACTACTTTAAACCTGGTATTTTGTTTATATTGCTTAGAAACCATGATTGCTGTCATGTAACTAATCATAGAAAGGAAATGTATAACTTTGTGAGAGCTCTTCAGCTGCTTTAGACTTTTCCTCTTGAGGATAAAGAAATGGATTTATAGGCAATCAACTCTGCGGCTTATGAATTTCGTTATTGTTTAGTTCATCTTCGGCTATTGTTTCTTTTTGCAGGCTTGAAGCTTCCATTAATATTTCAAGATGAATTTATTATTTTTATTAGGGGCATTTACATGCATACGACACAATTCTTATGTATTTACATATCTAACACCTAAATATTCATATTTACATGTGCACCACCTTTTCAGCCATAGGTTTATAAAGCCAGTCTTCTATAATTGTAAATAGTAAACTTTGGTTGTTATACATGAAATAAATTAGAATTGTGTGGTATGTATGTATGTATTATTATTATTATTTTTTTAACCTGATTAATGAAAGAGATAGTGGTTAAATGATCCAGTTGTAGAGCGAACTTACGTAAATAATGGATTAAGTTCTTGTTTTTCTCTTTACCAACCTGCTTATAATAATGCACTGTTTATTCTGTAGGCATGGTTCTGCTGCTTGTGCCCCTGGGTAGAACTTGGTTGAATAAAGAGCTAAATGGGCATATACTGCATATAGGTTGATTGTGTGGAGACCAGGATGAAATTGCTTCCAGATAGCTAAAAATGGTTGTATTTGAAGAACAGTAACACTAGTTATGTCTTTTCATCTAACTCAAAAATATTATATATATATAAATATAATTTTACTGTTATAAATGCTACTAATTTAATTGTTGTTTTTAATAAATTTTGCTTTTGAATTTATAGCATTTAATTTGGAAAGAATTTTATTTTATTTTTATTTCCACCACAGAAGAAAGTTATTTTGATGGCAGTTACTCTTCATTTATCATGTATTTTCCCTACATAAGATGATGAGTTATAAATAGGATATAATCGTTAAATAATTATTTCAGCCCAATATTAATCAACAGCCGACTTTTTCTCATCAATTGGTTCAACCGGAGCTTTACATATTCAACATTATATTAAGTTATTTTTTGTTAAATTGTTGGAAGATTTACATACATACCACTCCTCAATTCTTATGTATTTACATATCCAACACCTAAACTTCAATTTTTGGCAATTAGGTGGTATGTATGTAAATGCCCCCTAAATGGCTGCTAGTTCATTTGGTTAGTGATTTTGACAATTTTTTTTTTAAGTAAATCAATTTGTTTTATTTTTCTCATCCCAATCACGTTTATTTTCACTGCAATAGAACATTTTTTTCAAAGCAATAATCTTGTCATGAATACATGGTTTATTTAATTACAACTGCCGTGTCTTGATATTAAAGTAGGTTAAGAAATTGATGCAATTAGTGTTAGAACTCAAAATATCACATTCAATTTCAAGAGAAATAAACCATAGATTAGCGGAAGCGTATCGGAGTCCATTAGATCGATTGCACAAGGTTCCGATTTTCCAACCTGCAGATTTTCTAGAGTTTCCTTAATTACTTGTTGATGGGGTGCAAGAAAAGGGATGTGTCTCTCTGCAAATCGGGGACCATTACCCTTTGAAGTAACTACCAGGCGGTTACAAAAAAAGTTTTGCTTAATTCTAATTTTGCCCCTCATTAAATTAGAATTTGCACTTATGGTATCCACGCTATAATATCATGACAAATGTGTCCAAAGTCATAAACTTAATTCTAAATTAGACCACAATAATTTTGACTTATTAAATGATGACCCAACACATTTATTAATTACATTATAGTCCTAAAATTAATCCAACAATCTCCCACTGGACTACATATGTATAAGATAAATGTGTCAACCTTAGTGCGCCCAAAATTTTGTCATCATCATTATAAAGACACATTACAATCTCGTCCATTAATTATATCAATATAGGATCAAAGCAGTATTCGTTGTATCTGTCACAACTAAACCCATCAATGGTCACATATATCAATATAATCAAATGACATAGATCAATCATGAATGTGTGGAATGAAAATTACATGCAAGGTGGTCTGTCCATGTCAATTTTCAACTGGTCCTACTTTACTTAAGTGAGATCGAACCTTAACTGTACAGAGTGCACTGAACTGAATAAAATACCTCATTTCTGATCAGAAAATATCCAAATATATCTTGTACACAAAATAAAACATAGAACTATAAAATACAAGTTAACAAACTCCCACTGAATCTAAATTCCCTCAAGCTCTATAACACCCATATGAGCAGTATGCTCATGAAAGACCCTGGGTATCAGAGCCTTTGTAAGGGGGTCTGCAATCATGGAGTTTGTTCCTAAATGCTCTATGTGAATCTGGCCACTCTGTACTCTTTCCTTCACAACAAGAAATTTGATGTCAATATGCTTTGACTTGGTTGAGCTCCTGTTGTTATTGGAATACAATACAGCTGATTTATTGTCACAAAACAACTTGAGTGGTCTTTCAATTCCTTCCATAATGCGCAGCCCAGTGACAAAATTTCTCAGCCATATACCATGGTTGGATGCCTCATAACATGCTACGTACTCTGCTGCCATGGTGGATGAAGCTATGAGTGTTTGTTTTGCACTCCTCCAGGATATAGCTCCACCACCTAACAGAAAAATGTAGCCTGATGTGGATCTTCTGCTGTCTTGGCATCCAGCAAAATCGGAGTCAGAATACCCAATGATCTCCAAATAGTCTGATCTCCTATAAGTAAGCATGTAATCTTTTGTTCTTCTTAAGTATCTCATAACCCTTTTGGCTGCTTTCCAATGATCCATTCCTGGGTTGCTTAAGTATCTGCCTAAAACTCCAACAATGTACGCAATATCTGGTCGCGTACAAACTTGAGCATACATTAGACTCCCTACAGCTGAAGCATAAGGAATCTTTTGCATTTCTTGAATCTCAAGGTTTCCTTTTGGGCACTGATTGAGACTGAACTTGTCTCCTTTAGCGACAGGGGTGTCAATTGGTCTACAATTCTGCATGCCAAATCTTTTAAGTACTTTATCAATATAGCTTCTTTGTGATAATCCAAGAATACACTGAGAACGATCTCGGTGAATCTGAATTCCTAAAACAAATGAGGCATCACCAAGATCTTTCATCTCGAAATTAATTGATAGAAATCTCTTGGTTTCGTGCAACATGCCTATATCATTTGTGGCAAGCAGTATGTCGTCCACATACAAAATCAAAAAAATATGCTTTCTCCCACTAAATTTATGATACACACAATCATCAACTGCATTCATTTCAAAACCAAACGATAGAATCACTTGATGAAATTTGTGATACCATTGACGGGAAGCTTGTTTGAGCCCATAAATAGATTTTGTCAGTTTGCAAACCATATTCTTTGGTCTCCTGACGCAAAGTTTTCTGGTTGCACCATATATATTGTTTCATCAATGTCTCCATTGAGAAATGCGATTTTAACATCTATTTGATGAAGCTCCATATCATAATGAGCAACAAGTGCCATGATTGTTCTAAAAGAGTCCTTCGTTGAAACCGGAGAGAAGGTCTCTTTATAGTCAATCCCTTCTTTTTGAGTATAGCCTTTAGCTACAAGGCGAGCTTTATACCTCTCCACATTACCTTTTGAATACCGTTTGGTTTTAAAAATCCATTTGCAACCTATGGGTTTCTTTCCTTTTGACAATGTGACAAGTTCCCAAACTTTATTGTCTTGCATAAACTTATATTCCTCATTCATTGCTTCAATCCATTTTTCTGAATTGGAACTTTGTATAGCTTGACGAAAGTTGATAGGATCATCTTCCTTCATACTATTATTTTCCTCATGTTCCTGAAGAAATACAATATAATCATCTGAAATAGTATTTCTTCTTTCCCTAGTGGATCGACGCAAAAGCACTTGTACTTGAGCTTTTTCTTGAGGTTGTTGGTTCCTCAAGGGGTTGATTAACAATGTCTTGTTCTGGATTCGCAACTTGATCAATGACAGGAGTAAAATTCTGATCATTATCAAAAGCAATTATAGGAATAGGAACCACTTCCTCTTCAACAAGAGTAGTATGGTCTGATTCCTCCTTAAAGACAAAGTCTCTAACCTGATTTCTCCCCCCAAATTCAATATCCTCAAAGAACATTGCAGTTCCCGTCTCAAATATTATCTTTAATTTGGGATCATAAAACTTGTAACCCCTAGATGGCTCCGAATAACCAACAAAATAGCTGCTCACTGTTTTAGGGTCTAACTTTTTCTCATGTGGCTTGTAAGGCCTTGCCTCAGCTGGGCAACCCCAAACATGAAAATGCTTTAAACTAGGTTTTCGTCCTGTCCAAAGCTCATAAGGTGTTTTTGCAGCTGCTTTAGTTGGTACTCTATTTAAAATGTAGGCCGCTGTCTTAAGCGCTTCTCCCCAGAGTGATTCTGGTAAGGTTGAATGACTGATCATACTTCTTACCATGTCTTTAAGAGTGTGATTTCGTCTTTCAGCTACACCATTCATGCTAGGTGACCCCGACATTGTGTACTGAGGGAAAATTCCACACTCAGCAAATGGTCCCAGACGTTGTTCACCTGAACCGTCATATCTGCCATAGTATTCACCACCACGATCAAATTTGACTTGCTTTATTGTTTTGCTTAGTTAGTTTTCAACTT
>JXCR01106681.1:29862-57393 GCA_002079205.1 Phalaenopsis hybrid cultivar
ATATATATATATATATGTATATATATATATATATATATATATATATATATACATATATATATATATATCTATATATTATTCACTTTATCGCTAAATTTCATAATTTACCTAATTTACCAAATTTATTTAATTTACCATTACTTTCCCCGGTAACAGGGCCAAAAACTTGATCCCAAAATTATAGATGTGTAAAATTAATAAAGTTGACTTCGCTTTGCAACGGTGTCAAAACTTGATTTGTGTCAAAACTTGATTTGTTATTGATGAATAATAAATTGAAGCAATTAATGTTCGGATTCTACCCAAGTATATATTTCGTTATCAAGTAATACAAGTCTTTCTGATTAAGCCCCAAATATTGATCTCATGAGGAAAGTGTAAACTCGTAATGGAAATTGAAATCAAGAAATTAACAACGAAAAATAAAATCTACTAAACTAATTTTAAATGCTTAGGGTGCTATCAGAACTAAATTACTAACTACTAGCGAACTATAAAGCAAAGCTAAGTAATTACTACTAAAATATCTTTATGTTTTTGTGACGAAGTTATCAAATATGAGTAAACATCTTTCCCACGACTATGAGTTTCTGGTTAAATGAGAGAGGTAAATGGTTTGAATTTATATTGTGCCAAATATGAGCAATTTTAATTCTCTACCTTCGGTTAAGTGTTATAGAGAATCGTTGGCTAATCTTAAGTTTAGTCATTAAATCTGTTGTTAGGCTGAGAGGATACTAGCTCTCACTCCAGAGTTCCCACTTCCCTTCACCTGAAGGCTAACTCTCACTTTAATTCTCAAGCACTAAGACCAAATTGTGGATTTTAGTATGTCACCCTAAAATCTCCAATTCTTCAGGCAATAATGTATAATTCTCTATTTATTTGCACCTAATTCCATGAACGAAGCACTCCTTCATGGAATCAAATGTGATTCTCACTTTATTGTAGAAATCATACTCCATTTCCCGAATCATATGTTTCATAACAGATTTTAACATTTCAATTGGTCAAATTGAAAAGTAAACTAAGAATGGAGTGAAAAATTCATCACAATTTATTTTTATATTTAAAAATGACACATCCAAATTATCTCTTTATTTCATCATATCTCAAAGTAGGGAGAAAAACAAAGAAGACTACTCAAAACTCATAAGGAAGATACAACAAAACATGAATTTCATGAATAAAGAAAGTTTATACAACAATAATAAACATGCACCACTTATCTGTAACTCTTCCTCAAAGCAAATCCCTTGAAGCTCATCTTGAGTCTCTTTCTCTCTTTATATGACTCTTAATTCTCTCTTAGAAGAATTAAAGAAGATGAAATCTCTCACTTCTCTCCCTCTCCAAAAACTCTTAGAGGAGAAATTACACTTAGACTCACCACCAAACTCAAAGAACTGACTCAAAACTAAACACACTACACAATACACGCGATGGAACACTAGTGGAAAATAATGAGACAATAAGGGAATTTTTTTGATCAATTTTCACTCTAAATAGAGCATAATGTTGGTTTTCCAAGAGACGTGACAAGTAACTCTTCAAAAAAATGTCCAGATTCATTGAATTTTCTAGAAATTTGCCCAGCACCGACATTGGCACCGTCGGTGCTCACGCAGGCGCCGTTGGCGCCAGTGGCCATAAATTAATTTGGAGCTCTCTATAAAATGGCGTCGTCGGCGCCCAATCTGGTGTCGTTGGCACCCCCGCTGTTTTGAACTCCTTCCTCATGCTGGTGCCGTCGACGCTGAATACTTCTCTCCAAAATGCCATTTTGACTCCAAATTCCATGTTTTTGCTTCCTTTTTGCTCCAAGTGTTAAAAATCATCAACCTGTAATAAAAAATGAACAATATATTTCCTTAAAGCACAATATCACCAAAAATGAGTATAAAATATAGGTCTAAAAATGCATCAAATATCCACAACTTCATATGGGTAGACTTTTATAACAGTAAATGACCCTAACCACCTGGGTTTAAGTTTTCCAGAAAATAGTTTCAATCTTGTGTTATACAACAAAACTTCTTTTTGAGGTTCAAATTCATTTTTTATTATCTTCCAATCATGCCAACTTTTTATTTTTTCTTTACAAATCTTAGCATTTTCATAAGATTCATTTCTAATCTCTTCGAGCTCATTCAATTGCAATAATCGTTTCTCACCAACATCTTTTAAATTAAAATTAAATTCTTAAATAACCTAATAAGCTTTATGCTCAAATTCTACTGGTAAATGAAAAGTCTTTCCAAAAATAAGTTTATATGGACAAAAACTTAAGTTTTGGGGAAAGAAAATTTTCTTTATAAACTTTAGTACTACATGCGTTACTTATTATTGAAAAACTTAAGTTTGGGGAAAAGAAAATTTTCTTTAAAAGAAGTGAACTAAATTTTATTTGTCCTCAATTAACTATACTTTTAAAAATTAATTTAACATGACCATAGATATTAGAGTTTAACTTTGAATAACTATATTTTTGTTTGTAAATATTATGATAAATTTTAGCAAAAATCTTTAATAATGAAGGTCAATTATAGAGTTAAGATATTTAGTATGAAAGAATAAGGCCATGTTTTTCTATTTAAAATAAAAAAATTATATTTTTGAAGTATTAAGAATCTTAGAGTTTCTTGTAAGAAGAAAAGAATGAGACTTTATGAAAAATCTTTAAAGCTAATATGAATTTATAAAGTGAAGGAAGGTAAGAAGGTTTGACTTTAAGAAGAGGATAGTGAAGTTCAAAATTATTAAATGCTATCCAGATATAGTAATCCTCACATGAAAAAGAAAAGAAAAGAAAGGGTTCAAAAAGAATCTAATGAAAAGAAAAAAAGAAAAAAAAAGAAAAGAAAAAGAAAAAGAAAAAAAATATGTGAGGAGAAGTAAGGAGATGCATAATCAATAATTGACTTCACTTGAATTAACTTGAGGAAAAAGGCATTATTACATTTTATAAACTTGTATATGAGTATTAGCATCATTACTAATAAAGTTTTCATGAAATTCTTTTTCATATGGATATTCTAAGTATCTTTGATATGAAAATTACAATTATTCTTGAAAAGAAGAGATATTCAGAACTCTTAGACTTGATTAATAGATGCTCTTATACTTTTAGTTTTAACCTAAGTTATTAAAAGTTTTTCTTAAGTTATACTATTATATTTATTAAAAAAATTATAGAAGTTTGTAAGTTAATCACTGTCATAAGTCATTTTTTATGTAGTAAAAGGGTCACTTAAGGACAAGTAACATTTAAGTTTGGGGGATTTTGATACACCAAAATAATGTATTATTTTATGTATACATTTTATATTTATTTTGGTGATATTATACTTTAAATAAGGGCATTTTCATGTTTTTTTTACAGTACCAATTTTAGGCATTTGGAGCAAAAAGTAGCAAAAAGGAGGAATTTTGGAGCCAAAATGGAGATTTTCGTGATTCTGGCTCCAGATTCGCGCCAGAGCCTCCATTTTCCCAAGAGTTGGCCCCATAAGCACCAGAAACTGGTGCCAGAGGTGTTATTTTATAGAGAAGCGGTGCTAAAGACGCTAGAGGTGCAAGAATCCAGAGAACAACGCGGACTTCATTAAGTGGCTCCAGAGGCGCCAAATTGGTAAGCGCCATAATCCAGAGAACAGTGCAGACTCATTAGGCTGGCACCAGATTAACACCAGAAGTGCCAGAGGCAAATTATGATGGAGTAAGTCAGTTCGTGACTATTTTTTAGCTATTTTTGAAGGCTCCAAACATTTCAAAAGTCCCGTGGAGTGGTTCAATGCATCTAGACACTTTGAAAGACTCTTTAATGAGGAGATATGTCTCTTGGATGAAGGGACTTATTTCTTGGTGCAAAAAGGTGCGACTTTTGAGGGAAAAATTGGAGAGAAATTTGAATTCCTTTAGGGCTCTAATTAAAAAGGAGAGAAGTCTAGAGAAGAGAGGGGGCGTGAGATAGAGAGAAAGGTTTTGGCATGAGAGAGAAGGGAGGATTTTCTTCTAGGGTTGTAAGAAGAGAGGAAAGGTGAGAGATTTCTTCTTTATTACACTTCTAAGAGAGAATTGAGTGTGAATGTAAAGAGAGAAAGTGCTTAAAGGGAACTCTTAAGGATTTGCTTGGGAATGAGTGTGAGATAATTTGTGTTCTTTTCTTTCATTATTTTGTAAACTTGTTTTTATGTATGAAATCCTTGTTTTATCGTCTCATGAATTATGAATAGTCTTCTTTATCTTTCTCCCTACATTGAGATATGGTTTTGTGAAGAATTAGTTTTATTTAGTAAGGTTTTAAATGTCAATAAATTGTGTTGATTTGAATTGTGATCTTTATTTACTTTTTGATATGGCCAATTGAAAAGTTAAAATTTTTTGAGAAATATACAATCCGAAAGGGCTATGATTTCTACAACAAGGTAAGAGTCACATTCAATTTCATGGATGAGAATGTAATCCATGGGGTTGCGTGCAAATAAATAGCAAACTATACTTTGATGGGCGCAAAATTAGATATTTTAAGGTGACATATTAAAATCCTCAATTTGGTCCAGTTGCTTAGAAACTAAAGTGAGAATGTTTGTCCTCAAGAAAGGGAGAAGTGAGAGCTCTAGAGTGACAGACAATATCCTCTCAACCTAACCACAAATTTATGGACCAAACTCTGGATTAGTCAATGTTCTTTATGCACTCTCAGAGGGTAAATAATAAGATTGTTCTTATTTGGTAAAATACAATTTTATATGTATTTCAAATTATTTTAATTTCCTTACATTTCATGAACTCATTGTATAGGGAAATGATGATTTCTGAAATTTGAACTCTTCATTTCAAAACTTTGTTTAGTCTTTACATGTTTACTTTTGAACCCTCAAGCAAGGGAGAAGTGAGAGCTCTAGAGTGACAACCAGTATCCTTTCAACCTAACCACAGATTTATGGACCAAACTCTGGATTAGTCAATGTTCTTTATGCACTCTCAGAGGGTAAAAAATAAGATTGCTCTTATTTGGTAAAATACAATTTTATATGTATTTTAAATTATTTTAATTTCTTTACATTTCATGAACTCATTATATAGGAAAATGATGATTTCTTAAATTTGAACTCTTCATTTCAAAACTTTGTTTAGTATTTATAAGTTTGCTTTTGAACCCTCAAACAAGGGAGAAGTGAGAGCTCTAGAGTGACAGTCAGTATCCTCTCAACCTAACTACAGATTTATGGACCAAACTCTTGATTAGTCAATGTTCTTTATGCACTCTCAGAGGGTAAATAATAAGATTGCTCTTATTTGGTAAAATACAATTTTATATGTATTTCAAATTATTTTAATTTCTTTACATTTCATGAACTCATTGTATAGGGAAATGATGATTTCTTAAATTTGAACTCTTCGTTTCAAAACTTTGTTTAGTCTTTATAAGTTTACTTTTGAAGTTTAGCAATTAGTTTAGTTAACTTAGTTATTTTAACTGCATTTCATTTAACACACATAAAATTTACTTTAGATTTGTTCTGCTTACTTAAGTTTTATAGTTTGAGTATTGTGTTTGACATTATAACCATAAGAATTTCCAACTCCCTGTGGGATCGATACTTAGAATTCCATTAGAGCCCTTTGTTACTTGAGCGATACATATACTTACATTATTATTACAGGTTTGGTAGCTTAGAGATTTTAAAAGATAAAATTATTTATACTAAATTTTTGAAGAAATACTATACAACTTGACGTTCTCTGAAATGGATTTTTGAAAGTGTCACTCATTCTGAGGATGTTTATTTGGTCAGTGTCTGTGACTGGATCTAGAATTTTGTAACAAAATCAATCTTAATAAAATAAAATTTTTGAATTTTTCACATATACATCTTCTTCTTTAAATTTTGAAATTTCTCTAAATTAAGTTAAATAAAATGCTTGCACATGTAAAATTTAAGATCCGCTTAATAATAATTTGCTATTTTTCATGTTTGTTTTGGAATTTCGGCGTGATGATGTTTTCTTTTCTTTAGCAGGAAATGTTGGGTCAGAGGCTGATATCCGCTTTTAAAGACTGCTTAAATCTCGCACTAAATGAAGAAAAAGCAACCCAGGGCGGCATTGTGAGTTTTGACTTGTACTACAGTCAAGTCAATGTAGACTATGAAGGATCTATGATAGACGTTGTCAATTACCGTGAAGCAGAAGGGCTACCTTCAATACTTAGAATTAGTGCCAGAGAAGACTCGTCATTGAAGAGGAGGAAAGCTGAGGGAATACAGTACCCAATGGAGGGAACTAGCCAATTACATTCAATGATCACCACACTGATGGGGGACTTGGTTAGTGTCAATGAAGAAAGGGTTATGGATGAGCCTTTAAGGAGGATGCAGTGTAGAAATGCAAACCGACATAAAAACAGAGCTTTGCTTTGCTTAGAGAAGCGACGTGCCAAGTAAGACACTGTAGAATTAAGTTTGATTCATGAAGAGGAAGTCTACAACCTGAGTCTGAAAGAGATTTCAACTAACCCTTTGATCACAGAGGAGTTAGATTTTGTCACAGGATACACATCATCAGAGGTCTCCGAGGAACTTTTTTTGCGGAATGCCAGATGTGTAACATCAAAATACCCTGCCCTCATGGTCAACTGGACCATTTACTGAGTGCCTAGAATGTAATGTCCTCCATCTGAAGCTTTACAAGACGTTTGAGGAGTATATAGCTGCAAGAATGAGGTTCAGGAGTCCCGAGCACCCAGATGTCAAACCATACATTCCAAAATTTACAGAGCTGGGACCGTCTTAGATTCCTTCATAGGTTCATTCAGAGGTGCAGCCCCAACGCTTGTAGATGATACCCAGATCCGAGCATGAGAAGATACACTGGGTCCGAAAGCAAGGATAAAATCCAGGGGAAATGCGTCAATATCTTGGAAGGACTAGAGATGCACACATGTGTATTCTCAAAAAGTGACGAAAGAAGGATTTTGGACTGCGTTTTTGATCTTAGAGACAGAGGCCAAGCCAAGTTACTAAAAAATAAGGCATATACTGAGTCGCAAGAATGGACGCAGGGGAAAGGAAGAATTAATTATCCAGTGTGGATGCTACTTTAATTTTCTTAAGGACAGGCAAGGGAACCCCCCGGGGATCTCAAAATATGACTAGGTGGATCCTCTGCCATTCAAAATAAAATGAATGATCAAAAGAATGATTAGGTGGGGCGTACTACCATCAGATTGCATCTCGAACAACTGTATCATCAACATCTACGATGAAGGAGATTGCATACCTATGCACATCGATCACCACGACTTTGTCAAGCCTTTTTGTACAGTATGCTTCATGAGCAAGAGAAACATCCTATACGGGAAATAAATTGACATTGTTGGCTCCGGAGAGTTCAGAGGATTGGTCGAGATTCTGTTGTTGATTGGTTCAGTGCTAATTTTGAAAAGAAATGGAGCAGATTTAGCAAAACATTGCTTTTCTGGAGTGTCGTGATGCAGGGATTTTGTTACACTAAGAAGGATTGCTAACAACATGGTGTCATACATATTCCAGCTAGATCTTAAATTGGAGGAGCTTCGCCTGTATGAGCTATGAGATAATTGTACCTCAAGGTGCGCGCGAAAGGAACTCTTGTCCCAAAGCGTGGCTTAGAAGGTTAGCATGATCACCAGCTTACCCCACGGGACGGACAAACAGACGAAGCAGATAAACAGTTGTCACTTTTTGTACTGCATCAGAGCAGAGCAAATATGATATGTGATATTTCAGATTTACTCAGCATGTTGCCTTTGATAGTTCTAGTATGATCAGTTGTGCTACATATTTTAAGCAGAATTAATGAAGTTTCTTCCAAGATTTCAACATGTTTGTTGAATTGGCTTTTTTGTGCGATAGATGAAAAGCCGCAGGACCATACATTGATCCCAAATTATAACGAACAAAGAACAATGTAAAGAAAGTTTAATAATAAAATTCAAATTCAAATTAAAAATTTAATCAATGAAAATTAAATTTGAAAAGAAATCCTGATAAAAAATGATGATAAAGACAACAAGAAAAGTGATAAAAATGGCAACGCAACTTGTCTCGAATTTCAGAGTTCCGTACTTTGCACTTTCGTAACACAAATTACACTGTTTATATTAATCTTTTCACAATTCCCATGGATTTTCAGACTCTTCACAAAATCCTACAAATCTTTTTACACCTCTGTCAATCTTCACATTCCACATATTCATAAACTCAACACCACAAATTTGTTACACTCTTCTCACAATGTTCTTAGGGTTAGTACTTAAAATTCTGATTCCCTTCCACTACCTCTTAGATGGGATGTGAGTCCCTAAGCCTTCCTTTTCAATGTAGCTCGTCACCTTTTAGGTTGGATGTGAGTCATTGAGCTTTCCTTTCTGATGTGACAAATCTTTGAGATAGGTATAAGACCACCTTAAATGGAGAACAACATCCTATTCTCATCTTCCAAGATCGGTCTAAGGCCACATTAAATGGAGTACGACATCCGATTCTCTACACATATTTTCAAGATAAGTATAAGGCCACCCTAAATGGAGTAAGTCATCCTAGTCTCATCTTTTGAGATCGTTCTATGGACACCATAAATGGAGTACATCATCCAATTCTCTACACATATCTTCAAGATAGGTATGAGGTCGCCTTAAATGGAGCACGCAATCCTATTCTCATCTACAACATCGGATTCTCTACACATATCTTCGAGATAGGTATAAGGACACCTTAAATGGAGCACAACATCCTATTCTCATCTTGTGAGATCGGTCTAAGGTCACTTAAATGGATTAAGACATCCAATTCTCTATACATATCTTCGAGATATGTATAAATCCACCTTAAATGGAGTACGGCATCCTACTCTCATCTCTCGAGATCAGTCTAAGGCCACCTTAAATGGAGTACGACCTTCAATTCTCTACACATATGCTTGACATAGGGATAAGGCCACCATAAATGGAGCATGAAATCTTATTCTCATCTCTCAAGGTCGGTCTAAGGCCACCAAAAATGGATTACGTCCTACGATTCTCTACACATATCCTCTAGATAGGTATAAGGCGACCTTAAATGGAGCACAACATCCTATTCTCATCTTTCGAGATCAGTCTAAGTCCACCTTAAATAGAGTACGACATCCACTTCTCTACACATTTTATCGAGATAGGTAAAAGGCCACCTTAAATGGAGCACAACATCCTATTGTCATCTTTGAGATTGGTCTAAGGCCGCCATAAATAGAATAAGGCATCTGATTCTCTACACCAAATATTTGAGATAGGTATAAGGCCACCTTAAATGGAGCACGACATCCTATTACCATCTTTGAGATGGGTATAAGACCACCTTAAATGGAGTAAGGCATCCCATTCTCATTTCTCTACACTTTCGTTACCTCTTAGATTAGATGTGAGTCCTTGTGCATTCCATCCTCATCTGATCTCTTCACATATTTCTACCTTCCAAAATTAATTTTCACTAAATCAAAATCAAAATCAAAATTGGAATTAAAAACTTAGAATGCTGAGATCTAATCTTCTCTGCGGATGTCAATTTCCCTGGTGGCTATCTCTGTAAATCCTCTGCGTAGTCTTTCGCTTGGGTTAGCGAACACAAAATTTCCATGTGTATTTTGAATTCACTCTTGAAATTGACATTCTAAAGGTGCACCTTCTGATCCCCGACGGGAGTCCCTGTATGCTCCCCAGCAGAAACCTTATTCACATTTTCTCTCTTTTCTGCTCTGAGCATGCTGGCTTAGGTAGCTGTATTCGTTTATTGATCTCGTCGGTCAATGCTAATATGTGTGGTGTGCTCGCCCAGTACACAAGATCTATTGAGGGTCCAATTGTTGACCTCACTTTTAGTTGAGGTCTAGCCTTTCTTCCTTAGAAGCCTAAGATATAACAATAGGACTTTCCTGTTGACTACTCCTAGAGGACTAGTGATGATACCCTCACCAATAGAAATTCTAAACTCTTCTTTGATCATCTTGAAGTTCTACATGTTGGTTCTAACCTCTAGAACTTAGTAGATAAGACCAATATGGATGAGCTAAAGAGGGGTTCCCTATAGAACGGTCTGGCCTTAGGGTTGACCCTGGGTGATGTGGTTTAGTCTAGTACCCACACACTTGTACTTCACACTTTCATTTGAAACTTGAACCCTAACATATAAATGTCAAGTTTGGTTCCATTCTCTCTTTGGAGACCCATGTGGGTGGTCCCCTAAACCTAAGGTCTTTGGCTAGGGTAGATAAGACCAGCGCATAGAGAATCCAAAGTGGGTTTTCTTTAGTCTCATGGAACCACGAGGGTAATTCTATGATTAGCATTTCCGTCAAACCTCAACCCTACCCAAATTTCAAATTTTGGCCTTTTAGCTCTAATTTTTCCCAAAATTACCAAATTGCCCTTGCACCCTAAAAATTCAAGATTAACCCAAATCCCTCAATTTTGTTCAAAAATCATTTCAAACCATTTCATACCATCCATATTACTCAGAACATCCCAAAAATTTTATATTTACCAAAATACCCCAAATTTGTCAAAATTACCAAAATGCCTCTAGTGGCCCGAAAATTCCCAAATCCTCCAAAAGCTTTTTGAACACCCCTAAAACTAATTCTTGACCATCTATTGGCTCTAATTTGACCAAATTGACCACCGTTGACCAAAATCCCCAAATTGTCCCTAAGTGCCTAAAGTCCCCAAATCACCCTCAATTTCCAACAAATTGATCTCAAATTTTTCCAATTTCTATTCTAAACTCACATTCATCATGTCTTAACCCAATTAAAACCAAATTCAATCCAAATTAAACCCAATTCCAAACTCCTAATCCAAGTTCAAGTAAAGTGCCTCAAATTTATCCAAAATCTAAAATCCAAAATCCCCCAAATTGAACCTCATGATCAATCTAAAGACCCAATTTCAAATTTATATGAAGTTCTAGCATGTCTAAATTCAATCTCAATTAATTCCAATTCAATTTGAATAACCCATGATAAATTTTAAAATTGTAGTCCATCATGCATATTTAAAAGTCCATATTCATATGCATATTCAAACGCACATTTCATAAATTTTAAAGACCCAAAATTGAGCTCACATGACAAAAAAAATTCCTTCCCCATCATCCTATGGAATTGAGAATATTTCATCATGGCATCATATGGAGCAGACCATACACATACATCAAACTTTATCCAAATTGGGCATACTGAATTTTGCATTTGAAAATTCATAAAATCCAAAATTCCATTCTCATGTAATACCACCATGACATCATATATGGCATGACATGCCCCATGGAGCCTTCCATGGGCATTATAAAGTCAATTCTTTCTAAAAATGGCATGAGGTGGTGACCATTCCCTCTCCTTCCTTTACTTGGACTTACCACTTTTATGCAACTTTAAAATCCTTGCTTAATGGCCAAGCCAGCCACCTAAGCTCACTCAAAGCTTTCTTAGGGTCAATCCAAGCACCCTAACCACCTTGGGCATGAACCTAGCCACTTGACCATGAGGTTAAATTCAAGTCTAGCCAATTTGCCAAAACTTCATTTCTCCCTTGGATTTCCACCTTGGAACCAACATTGAACCAAATTGAATTGACCTTACTGTATCCCTGGCTCACCTGGCCTTGGAAGTGACTTGACCTTGGCTAGCCAGCCACCGCAACCGCTGAAATACACCATGGCCAAGAAGGCCAAATTGATAAAACCTAAAATTAAACCTCCTTGAGTATGTTAAGCTCTAATGGCCACTGGGACACTTCATCCTTCCACCTAGGTGACTCGCCTGCCACCTGCGCATGCCTTGATGGTAGCCATGTCTCCTCTATAAAGAGGGCACCCTCCATAGCCAAGAGAGAGAGCACGCTCAAACCTTAGCCAAACTCTACTAAAATTTCTCCAAACCCTCTAAGAGTCTAGAGAAGTTAATTCCCACCATTTCCTGCCTTAATTCCCACAACAAAACCAAAATTTTTCCACTGTAATTTAGGAGTTTTCACGGCCATCCCACCAAACTCACTTAAGCCCCAAATTGAAGTGCTCTTAAGCTTCACCAGAGCCAAATAGAACTTCCCCAACCAAAGCCCCATCATTTTGAGCACTCCAACTTAGCCTAGACCAAGCCTGAATCACCTCTCAATCGAATTCATACTTGGACCTAATCTCAGCTGAAATTGACACTTGGAAGAGGTTTGACAGCTCACAACAAAGCTCAAGAACAAATCCAATTGAGGATACACCTCTTGAAACAAGGTATAGACCAGTTTCCCCCAGATTGAGCTCAGTTTGGTCATGTATGAAGTAAACTTATATTTTATACTTGATTAATTGTGTTAATAAGTTCATCTTGAGTAGATAAAGCCTTAGAAACAAACCACGTGTAATTTGGTTGAGAATCGATGGAGAAATTAAGTTTAGAAAATGAGCGGTTGTTGGTTTAGGGCATTGGGGACGATGACCAGGACAGACTGATCATATCGCATCAGATGAAATAATATAGTGAAAAGGATGGGACACGTGGTGCATGAGGTGGAAAGTGCAGCAAATCAAGACGCGCCGCTTGGGGCTTTGACGGGTATGAGGATTGCGTGGCGGCTGACTCGAATAAGTAGAAAAATAGGATTTTTTGTTATTTATTTAATTCACAGAACTTCAAAATTGCATATCTTTATGTAAAAAATTTATAAAAATTAAAGAAATATACCCACTTGCTCAGTGAATATAGGAGAACAACGTGGAATGAAGATTAAAATTATTTGACTTATATTTTATTTTTAATTAATTAAAAACTCAAAAAGTTAATTAAATCATAAGTCATTAAATATTAACCACCATGACTTGAGATTTTAAGGGCTTAAAGTTCTTGTCCTTAGCTGTGTTATCTAATTTTTTCAAGATCAGAGAACAACTCTTAGTGGGGGAGCCCTAGTTTTCAAAATAAATCACCTCTGTTTATTTACAAAAATTATAAAAAATAAAATATAAATCAGAAAAATATAAAACTCATTTTGGTAGTTCACTCTGACAAGAGGATCATAGGAAAAATATACATTGGATTTAAATAATCAAACATATTATTTTATGTAATTAAATTATAATAATGAAAGAAAATTATAAAAATCACAAAAATAATCCTACACTGTAAAAAATAATCATATTAACTCTCTCTAGAAATTTGAAATTGTTTTGAATTAATTTACCCACTAAACTTGATTTTCTAAGCTAAATTTGATTTTTGCATTAAAATAATTGTATAAGTTATATTAAAGGTCAAAAAACTATAAAAAGTGGTTTTCTCAATTTATTGTGATCAGAGGCATCTAAAAAAATAAAGTTGAAGTTAAAATAAATATTTGATTTTTGAAGTACATTTTAAATTTAAAATAATTTAAAATAACTAAAAAATGATAAAATTCACTCATATTTAAAATTGCCCCAAAATGTCACAATTGGTTCACTGATCACTTGCAAACAATTAGAATATTTTTCTTAATTTTTTTTTAAACAAAGTTAATACTGCCATTGCCGGTCCCAAGCCCGGATGCGAAAAGTGGAGGGTTGCGTTAGGTAATCGACAACCAGCGTAAAACTTGTNACCACCAGAAAAGATCATTTCCTTTTACCATTTTTAGACCAAATAGTAGATAGACTTGTTGGGCACAAATAATTTTATTTTTTAGATGGATATACTGGTTACCATCAAATTCCTATTGCTCCTGAGGATCAAGATAACATTTACTAGTCCTTTTGATTACCATCAAATTCCTATTGCTCCTGAGGATCAAGAAAAGACAATATTTACTAGTCCTTTTGGTTACGATCAAATTCCTATTGCTCCTAAGGATCAAGAAAAGACAACATTTACTAGTCCTTTTGGAAACTTTTTGAAGAATTCCTTTTGGAATATGTAATGCACCTGCAACATTTCAGAGATGTATGATGTCTATATTTAGTAAGTTAATTGATGATGGATTGGAAATATTTATGGATGATTTCTCTGTATTTAGAACATCATTTGACGCATGCTTAAATTATCTTGAAAAAGTTTTGAAGGTATGTGAAAGAGCTAATTTGGTTTTGAATTGAGAGAAATTTAATTTATGGTTGCAGGAGGAATTGTGTTAGGTCATAAAATTTTGGAATACGGTATGGAAGCAGACCCTACAAAAATTCAAGTTATATCTAAACTAACACCTCCTACTAATGTAAGAGAATGAGTTTTTTTGGACATGTTGGTTTTTACAGGCGTTTTATTAAAGATTTTTCAAAAATTACTAAAACCCTGCAAAAATTCAAGTTATATCTAAACTAACACCTCCTGCTAATGTAAGAGAGGTTAGGTAGACCCTGCAAAAATTCAAGTTATATCTAAATTAACACCTCCTACTAATGTAAGAGGGGTTAGACAGACCTTCCAAAAATTCAAGTTATATCTAAACTAACACCTCCTACTAATGTAAGAGAGGTTAGGAGTTTTATGGACATGTTGGTTTTTACAGGCGTTATATTAAAGATTTTTCAAAAATTACCAAACCTCTAGATTCAAGTTATATCTAAACTAACACCTCCTACTAATGTAAGAGAAGTTAGGAGTTTTCTTGGATTCAAGTTATATCTAAACTAACACCTCCTACTAATGTAAGAGAAGTTAGAAGTTTTCTTCGACAGACCCTGCAAAAATTCAAGTTATATCTAAACTAACACCTCCTACTAATGTAAGAGACGTTAGGAGTTTTCTTGGACATGTGGATTTTACAGGCGTTTTATTAAAGATATTTCAAAAATTACCAAACCTCTATGCCAACTTTTAGAAAAGGAACTGTGTATTTTAGTAAAGATTTTTCAAAAATTACTAAACCTCTATGCCAACTTTTAAAAAAGGACAAGAAATTTGTGTTTTATTATAGATTTTTCAAAAATTACTAAACCTCTATGCCAACTTTTAGAAAAGGACAAGAAATTTGAATAAAGGAATGCAGCCTCTATTATAGTTTCACCTAACTGGGAGAAACCATTTGAACTAATGTGTGATGCTAGGTGGCCCCTATTATACTTTCACCTAACTGGGAGAAACCATTTGAACTGATGTGTAATGCTAGTGAATTTATTGAAAGCTGTTTAAATGCCTTTGAGTTATTAAAGGAAAAATTAATCACAACCCCTATTATAGTGCCTAACTGGGAGAAACCATTTGAACTGATGTGTGATGCTAGTGATTATGCTATTGGAGCTGGCATTTGAGTTATTAAAGGAAAAATTAATCACAGCCCCTATTATAGTTTCACCTAACTGGGAGAACTTGAACTGATGTGTGATGCTAGTGATTATGCTATTGGAGCTGTCCTTGCACAAAGGTATGAAAAGATTTTTAAAGTTATATACTACGCTAATAAAAGTCTTAATGATGCACAAATTAACTATAATGTTGCTGAAAAAGAGTTACTGGCCATTGTGTATGCTTTATATAAATTTGGATCTTATTTAATTGGAGTTAAATGTGTTGTGCACACTGATCACTCTGCTATTAAATATCTGATGCAAAAGANTAAAATTGTTTAAATGCCTTTGAGTTATTAAAGGAAAAATTAATCACAGCCCCTATTATAGTTTCACGCATTTGAGTTATTAAAGGAAAAATTAATCACAGCCCCTATTATAGTTTCACCTAACTGGGAGAATTGATGTATGATGCTAGTGATTATGCTATTGGAGCTGTCCTTGGACAAAATATGAAAAGATTTTTAAAGTCATATACTACGCTAGTAAAATTCTTAATGATGCACAAATTAACTATACTGTTACTGAAAAAGAATACGCTAGTAAAACTCTTAATGAGTTGGACAAATGTATGAAAAGATTTTTAAAGTTATATACTACGCTAGTAAAACTCTTAATGATGTCCTTGGGCAAAGGTATGAAAAGATTTTTAAGGTGATATACTACGCTAGTAAAACTCTTAATGATGCTCAAATCAGTTATATTGTTACTGAAAAAGAGTTACTGGCCATTGTATATGCTTTAGATAAATTCAGATCTTANTAGAAAAGAAAAAGAAACTTGAATTTAATGAAAGCTATTTAAATGCCTTTGAGTTATTATAGAAAAATTAATCACAGCCTCTATTATAGTTTCACCTAACTGAGAGAAACCATTTGAACTGATGTGTGTTGCTAGTGATTATGCTATTGGAGCTGTCCTTGGACAAAGGTATGAAAAGATTTTGAAAGTTATATACTACACTAGTAAAACTGTTAATGATGCACATATTAATTATACTGTCACTGAAAAAGAGTTACTGACCATTGTGTATGCTTTGGGCAAATTTAGATCTTATTTAATTGGAGCTAAATGTGTTGTGCACACGGATCACTCTGCTAACAAATATCTAATGCAAAAGAAGGATGCCAAACCAAGGTTGATTAGATGGATACTTTTGATGCATCTTATGCAAAAGAAGGATGTCAAACCAAGGTTGATTAGATGGATACTTTTGATGCAAGAATTTGTTGATGCGAAAGAAGGATGCTAAACCAAGGTTGATTAGATGGATACTATTGATGCAAGAATTTGATCTTGCAAACCAAGGTTAATTAGATGGATACTTTTGATGCAAGAATTTGATCTTGTGGTTATTGATTCAAACTAAGGTTGATTAGATGGATACTTTTGATGCAAGAATTTGATCTTGTGGTTATTGATATGTTGATTAGATGGATACTTTTGATGCAAGAATTTGATCTTGTGGTTATTGATAGAAAGGGAACTGATTAGATTGATACTTTTGATGCAAGAATTTGATCTTGTGGTTATTGATAGAAAGGGAACTGATAAGATGGATACTATTGATGCAAGAATTTGATCTTGTGGTTATTGATAGAAAGGGAACTGATAAACTGATCATTTGTGATTAGAAAATAATGAATTATCTGACACCGACAATGAAATTACAGAAAGTTTCCCAAATGAACAACTTTATAATATTAATGAGTGGAAAATACAATGATATGCTGATATTGTTAACTATATTGTAAGTGATATTTTGCCACCTATGCTGACACTGCAACAACAAAGGAAATTCATTCATGATGCGAAANACTAGCCAAACAAAGAGAAAAGAAAAGTAAAGATTTAACTCAAGTAAAGTGTATTAAAGATGAAAATCAAAAAGTACTTTTCTTAGAAAAAGATATTCATCATAGGTGGGTGAGTTACTTTGATAAACTTTTTAATGAAGTTTCTGAAAATATGATCGACCTTAGTGATTTTAATATCATGAATAATAATAAAATATTTCATTTTTACTGTCGCTTTAGCAAAAAGGAAGTTGAGGAGGTTTTAAAGAAAACCAAGAGTAGAAAGTCTGTAGGACCGGATGATATCCCAATTGAAGTGTGGAAATATTTGGGAGATTTGGGAGTTTCTTGGCTGAACTCTTTAATATTATTTTAAAAACTAAAAACATGCCTAAGGAGTGGAGGAAGAGTATTTTGGTCCCCATTTTTAAGAATAAAGGGGATGCACAAGAGTGTGCAAATTATAAAGGAATTAAGTTGATGTGTCATACTTTAAAATTATGGGAGAGGGTAATTGAACATAGGTTAAGATGAATCACAAAAATTTCTCATAATCAATTTGGATTTATGTTGGGCAGGTCTACTATGGAAGCTATACATTTATTGAGAGGTTTGATGGAGAAGTTCAGAGATAATAGAGCATCTACATTTGATTGTTATTGAATTTGAGTGGTTTGATGGAGAAGTTCAGAGATAATAAGGAGAATCTACATTTGATTTTTATTGATTTAGAAAAAACTTACGATAAGGTTCCAAGAAATATCCTTTGGAGAGTTCTTGAGAAGAAAGGTGTTGATATGACTTATTGCTAAGGTTCCAAGAGATATCCTTTGGAGAGTTCTCGAGAAGAAATGTGTTGATATGACTTAGACAAGTTCAGAGATAATAAGGAGAATCTACATTTGATTTTTATTGATTTAGAAAAAGCTTACGATTCAGAGATAATAAAAGAGATAATAAGGAGAATCTACATTTGATTTTTATTGATTTAGAACTTAAGAGATATCCTTTGGAGAGTTCTCGAGAAGAAATGTGTTGATATGACTTATATTCAAGTCATAAGATATGTATACTAGAGCTGTTACTTTTGTTCAAACTGAAGGAGGGTTGACAAAATATTTTCTATGTATACTAGAGTTGTTACTTGAGTTCAAACTGAAGGAGGATTGACAAAATATTTTCCTATTTCTGTTGGATTACATCCATTTGGAGAGTTCTCGAGAAGAAATGTGTTGATATGACTTATATTCAAGTCATTAAAGATATGTTTAGAGAGTTCTTGAGAAGAAAGGTGTTGATATGACTTATATTCAAGTCATTAAAGATATGTATAGTAGAGTTGTTACTTGTGTTCAAACTGAAGAGGATTGACAAAATATTTTCCTATTTTTGTTGGATTACGAGAGTTCTCGAGAAGAAATGTGTTGAGTGGCTTATATTGAAGTCATTAAAGATATGTATACTAGAGCTGTTACTTGTGTTCAAACTGAAGTTTATTCAAGTCATTAAAGATATGTATACTAGAAGTGTTACTTGTGTTCAAAATAAAGGAGGATTGACAAAATATTTTCTTATTTCTGTTGGATTACATCAGGGATCGGCTTTAAGCCCATATCATTTTGCTTTATATTCTGCTCATGGATAAAGCAAGAGAAAAAGCCCAGGAAAAACTTGAATTATGGAGGTCTACGTTGGAGTCTAAAGGCCTTCGTTTAAGTANATTAGATATCTTGGGCCCGTTGTCCAAAGCAATGGTGATATAGATGGGGATGTTAATAGTAGAATTCATGTTGGTTGGTTGAAGTGGAGGAATGCTTCGAGCCTTTTGTGTGATAGAAAAGTACCGCTAAGTTGAAAGGAAAATTTTATAAGACGGTGGTCAGACCTGCAATGCTATATGGCGCTGAATGTTGGCCTTTAAAAGAGAAGCATAATAATAAGTTAAGTGTTGCCNGAAGAACTTTGAACCATGAAAATAAGTTTTTCTTTACAATACTAGACTGAAGTTATTTTTAGGGAAATTGAAGTCTCGTTGGTTAGGACCCTTTACTGTGACTCAAGTTTATACTTACATAGCTGTTAAGATTGAAGATCAGAAGACTGGAAATAGATTTAAAGTAAATGGACACATTAAAACCATATTTTGAGGGTAAAAGACCAAATTTTAAAGAGGTTTTAATGATCAGCCAACCTGAATAACACCTGAATAGGTCGGGCTGACGACGTTAAACCAAGCGCTTTATGGGAGGCAACCCTTATCTTTACTTTATTCACAATTATAGTAGTTTTTATTTGAAATTATCACTAGTTTATGGTAGTATTTATCTTTATTTTTATCACGAGATTATAGTAGTTTTTATTTGAAATTGTCGTTAGTTTGTGGTAATATTGAGCTCTACTACTCTTATTTACCCTTGAATCATCATAAAAATTGGAACGCATTCGGACCAGAGCAAAACTGCGCAATTTTTTCCTTGGGCGCCGACGACGCCCTCAACGCCACCTACGACAGGTTTTTCCTGAGAGTCCAAGCAAAATAAATATAGAAGGCTCCCGACGGCGAGATGACGATTTCTGGAATTTGAATGGTGGTTTTTTGGAATTTTTTAGGCGGGAGACCCTTTTAAACTCCCAAATTTGATTCCTAAGTTCATATTTCCCCCAAAAATGAAGTGAAACTCCACCAATTTCATTCTTATGGCATCTAATTCCCCTAATAATCCCAGAATGTGAGTGTTCAATCGACAAAAGTTTATTAGTGCGGAAGCGCAACAAATCTTCAATAATGTACTGATGAAGAAAAGATTGATCAAGGAATGAGGATTAGTAAATCACGGATTGAATAATCCCTCTACGGTAATTGAAGAGATGATAGTGTAGTAAAGATGGGAAGTGTTGTGCTAGAATACTGCCACCGTGGTTGTTCCTATGGTGAAGGAATTTTATGTAAATTTGCATGGAATCAACTAGGGAGTCGTTTATGCGCGAGGTAGATGGATAAATTTCACTCCTGCATGGATCAACAAATTATACATGATCAAGAACATTCCTGTCTGCCACTATTCCAACTTCGTCCTAACAAGAAGCCAGATGAATGAAATTTATCAATATTTAACGGATGAAACTGAAGACTGGAAAATGAGAGAAAACGGGTATGTTAGTTTTTCTGCGACACTCCTAAATCTGATTCAAAACACTGACACTTCTTAGTTTCAGCGAAACTGTTATCGACAATGAAGATCAATAAAGTTTCTAAAGAAAGTGCTATTCTAAATTACTGCATCCAAAGGGGACTGCCGATCAATATTGAATCAATAATTGTGAAGTCGGTTTTGGGCCTGATTGTTCATGGATCAACTTATGAGCTTGGACACCCTTCCATAATTTTATCACTTTGCAGTCAGTTCCAAGTATCCTACAAAAATTGGGAAAAGGTACTTCTACCTAGGAAGCCTTTTGACCCAACCGAGAGATTCCCAACTTTTGAAGATGAAAATGACATGACTATTATAGTAGATCAAGCGTCTCAGAATTCACTGCCAATTCAACCCTTAGTTCCTGATAAGACTGGTGATCTTGCGCAAAATCAAGAAATTGGAGAAGGAGGTGCAAAATGTCATGAATGTAATTAATAATATCTCCAATTTCTTCGATCATCTAGACTGTAGGATGAAAGAATATTTTGAGCACTCTGGACATTTAGAAGATAGTTTGATATGGCTGATGAGGAGGATAAATTAATAGAAGAGGATTCCACTGAAGAATTTCCATACTGACCCTTCTACAACCTCTTCATTCATGTGCAATCATTGGGGAATCTCAGAGGAGAATCTAGTATTGAATCTGATGAATAGTAGATTTATATTATTACCCGTCTGTCTACATATGTAATTTGATTTGAACTTTGCATTTGCATTGCTTTAGAATTATATATTTAGATCTCTGTATAGTTTAGACTAAGCATATGATGTTTTTTTTTCAGCATTTTGAGTGTTGTGACTTGGATTGCGACGCTGAATTAATGTATTGAGGTTGAGAAAATACCAACTTAGGTGTGTTATGATATTGTACCCATTGGAATTTATATATAAATGTGATGTTTTGTGTTGTGAAAGTTTATTTATGATAAGTAAATCATTTGATCACTTAAAATTATGTCTATAATGATTGAACGGATGTCGTTGAGGCTTTAAATTGATCAAAATTTCAAAAATCCGGAAATTAAACCAAATTAATAGAGCCCGCTGACGGCGCCCTTGACGCCGCTGATGGCGGATTTTTCCCGAGAGTTATGTTCACATTTCAATAGAGCACGCTGACATTGCCTAACACCCCGCCGACGAAGAGCTCGCAAAAAAACACCTTTAACCACGATTTTGATTAGTCAACCGCCATTATTCATCATCCCCTTTCTCCTAAAAATGCAATTTTTGACCTAGGGCTTGAGAGATCTTAGATTTGGGGCAATTTTAAAGCTTTTTGACACCAGATTTGATCATCTCTAGGTAAGAGCTTCACTCCAAACTAAAAAAAATTGATTTTTACCTTGGATTTCTTCCACATTGAGGAGATCCGAAAAATTTGAGAATTTGAAAAAAATATTGGGAAGAAATTCATGGAATTTAGTGTTGAACTCTTAGAGTTACTTTTGGAAGCCATTATTTACATATTTGAAGTATATTTTGGAATTTTTCTATAATTGTGATTAGATTGAAATGACTCTACGACAAAAGAGATGACTTGAGTTCAATGAGTCTTGCTTTGTCAATGCGAAGGCTCAATCAAGTTTACTTCTGTATTTGAAGGAAAGAAGTGCATAAAAGATGAGTTTTTTGAAAGTCCGGGAGGAGAAATTGAACGAGTTATTACTGAGAGGAGGTGGGAAATTTTTGTTACACCACCAATAAAGCCACTACAAATATCGTGAAGGAATTCTATGCCAACGTATTCTATTTTGAAGACTGAATCGTTCAAGTGCATGGAATTCATGTTGAATTTAATGCCGCCACCATTAACACCTTTTACGAGGTTCCAGACTCTTATAGCTGTCATTATGAATCCTTAAGTACTATGGAAGGCCCTCTGAATGATGTGATCAATTTTCTCACTGATGGGAAAGGAACATGGAAGATAAAGCAATGAGAACGGGTAAATTTTTCTGCTTCCCTGAATGCCACCTTTAAGGCGTGGCACTATTTTATTTCCTCTACTCTGTTACCGACTTATCACCATATTGAGGTACTAGAGATAGAGCTATTTTGAAATTTTGTATTCAGAATAACAGAAATATAGATGTGGGGAGAATTATTTTTAAGAATATAATGACTACGACATGGAGTGAAACAAGTGGAGGTCTAGGACATTCTGGCCTTATTTATGCACTTTGCCAACTTTCTGGAGTGGAAGCTGGAGGAGACAAGGAATGGGTTTACCTTATGAAACCCATTAGCAATGCTAATTTTAAAACTCATGAATCCCATGAGAAATGGATAACTAGAAGTAGGAGTCAAGAACCTTCTACTAGTAGAGATGTCCCCTCTACAAGTTATGACCTTCCACCTTCTAGTTCCCCTACTCTGACTGATTTGATGAATGAGTTAACCTTGCAGCGGAAGAGCATATAATTAATAAATGAAAGGATTGGAGGTTTAGAACGTCGACATGATTATGATAGTGAGTACCTTCAAAGTCATTCAAATTTTGAGGTAGCTTATTACGAAGCTCAGGCCCGACACTATAGATGTGAGCCTGATGTTACTTTTCATGAGTGCCCCCGATATACTCAATATCACCCCAATCCACCTGCTGATCAAGGAGATGATGACATAGTTTGGGATTTTGATATCTGATAGTAATTGATGTACTTGTACTTGTACTTTTATTTTTGTGATCTTGTTAATAGAAATGGATTTTTGTGTGTATTTGTACTTTTATTTTTATTGTTATGTTGCACTTGGACAATTTTTAATTTTTGTTATAAAGTTAGTGTGGTAGTTAAATTAATGGATGTTGATTAGTATTTTATGAATTGTAATGTGATTTGATCTTCCTTTTTGCATTTTAATTTTAATTGTTTTGTTTAGTATTGTGGTTGTGTTAGGAAATATTTTGCTTATTTAATGTTTTAACTTTGTACTTATTTCAAAATTTAATTACCTAGCAATCTCTCTAACAATTTATATGTGTAGAAAACTCCTAATGTTACAGACCAAGTGAAGTACAAATTTTGAGAAGGATTGCAAAAATTTTAGAATGACGAAAATGCCTAAAATATTGAGGTATGATTTATATTTAGAGTTTTTTCTTTCCACCTGTATCATTTTATATTGAAAATTTTAAGTTTGGGGGAGGGAATAAAAACATTAACTATTATATGTCCCCTATTTAATTATTTTCAAAAAATTATTTATATGATTTTATGTAGTGAATTTAATTCAGGTAACTATATTTTGNGACTTTTACAGTTTACAGAGTTTTACGGTCTTTCTTGTACTTTTCTACTGCTTTTCTTTTATGCTTGTACCATACTTACTGCATAAAAAACACTTGCATGTTAAACACAAAACAAAACCAAAACCAAAACCAAAAATAAAATTTCAAACAAAAATACCTCACAACATTTCAAAATATAAAATAACTCAAAACCAAAACTAAAAATAAAATTTCAAACAAAAATACCTCACAACATTTCAAAATATAAGACAACTCAAAACTTATTTAATCACAAACGTCACTAAAACTACAACAAAAAATAAATTAAAACGTCTCTACCGGAAGATCAGGAACCCCTCGGAGGAGGTAACCTACGGTTGCTAACGAGGCTTCCCACAGTCTAAATGAAATTNACTGAGAAATAATCGAGGTTCTCCTTCGGATCTATGACGTCCCCTAGTTATTCCTCCTTTGGATTCTACAATAAAATGTTCTAAATTTGAACTAATCCCCTTCACAGTTCTTAGTCCAATATCTTTGAAATGTCCTTACCAATTGAACTCTTTGAAGATATTTTTTTTTCTTGATTTTTATCGAGAGTATTCTTAGGTAACTTCAGTTATCTATGATGTAATTAATTTTTTCTTGATTCTATTGAGAGTATTTTTAAGTAACTTCTGTTACTTAAGATGTAATTAACTAATAGGGGCTTGCCCTTATAGGAAGCTTTTCCCGAATCCAGCATAATATAAACCCTATTTAATGTAGGGGCTTGCCCTTATAGGAAGCTTTTCCCGAACCCAGCATAATATAAACCCTATTTAATTTTATTATATTAAATAGGGGAATTTGTCGGCTAATACATTGGTTTCGCAGACCAAACGGATGTCACAAAATAGGGGAATTTGTCGGCCAATATATTGGTTTCGCAGACCAAACGGATGTCATGACTTTGCCCTTATAGGAAGCTTTTCCCGAACCCAGCATAATATAAACCCTATTTAATTCCTTATATTGAACAGGGGAACTTGTCGGCCAATATATTGGTTTCGCAGACCAAACGGATGTCATAACTTTCTCTATAGGAAGCTTTTCCCGAACCCAGCATAATGTAAACCCTGTTTAATTTCTTATATTAAATATGGGAACTTGTTGGCGAATACATTGGTTTCGCAGATCAAAACGGATGTCATAACTTTCTTTAGTTTATTTGATAGAGCCTCACGCTCAATTCTTGTGTTCATCCTTTGGGATAGATACAGGATTTGAGGTAAAGCGCTCTTTCATCCAAACTATGAAAATTATGGGGTCAGTTTGACTTCATCCTTTTTAAAACTAAAATTTTTTAAAAAACGTCCTTCCGAAGCGGGCAATGGGATTTCAAATCCGATGACCGACGGTTTCTTACGGGCAAACCCCACACCAAAAATAGTGCCGACACTCATCTACAACTTTAAAATAACATTTTGGCTGAAAATATAAGTGTGCTAGAGCCTTGGAGGTTACCATTAGTGTAGAGAATTTCCATTAGAGTGTAACAATTGTGAGGATTTCTTCAAGAGATTGTAAGAGAGGAGGGAAAGTGAGAGATTTCTTCCTCCTTGCTACTTTGGAGAGGAATTTTGTGTGCTGTAAAGAAAGGAAGAGATTCAGAGGAACTTCAAGGAGTGTTATTGGGGAGAAATTAGAGATAAATTATTTACTTGTTGTAGTTTGTATGACTTTGATTTTATATATGAATTTCTGAGTTTTATTGTGTTTTCCCAATGAGTTCTGAGTAGTTTTCTCTATCTTTCTCTTTGTCTCGAGATTTATGAAATGGTGTTTTGAATTGGTGAAGCCATGAAAATGTTTAAGAGATTGTGATAATCTTTTCACTTAGATCTTAATTTACTTTCAATCTGGCCAATTGATTTGTTAAAATATGCTGANGAGAAATTAGTCCATGAAACTAATGAAACTAATATTAGGATAGGATCTTGGAATATAGGTATTCTCAATGGTAAATTANACTGACGACGGTGATCACCCCGCCGATGGAGAGTTTGCAAAAAAAAACACCTTTAACCAGAATTTTGACCAATCAACCGCCATTATTCATCATCCCATTCCTCCTAAAAACACAATTTTTGACCTAGGACTTGAGAGATCTTAGATTTGGGGCGATTTCAAGGCTTTTTGAAACCGAATTTGATCATCTTTAGGTAAGAGCTTCACACTAAACTAAATATATTTGATTTTCACCATGGATTTCTTCCACATTGAGGAGATTTGAAAATTTTGAGAATGAGAAGAAAATATTGTTAAAAAATTCATGGAACTTAGTGTTGAACTCTTAGAATTACTTTTGGAAGCCATTATTTGCATATTTGAAGTATATTTTAGAATTTTTCTATAATTTGATTAGATTGAAATGTCTTCACAACAAAAGAGACGACTTGAGTTCGGCGAGTCTCGCTTTGTCAATGCGAAGACTCGATCAAGATTTACTTCAGTATTTGAAGGAAAGAAATGCATACAAGATCGAGTTTTTGATAGTTCAGGAGGAGAAATTGAACGAGTTATTACCGAGCGGAGGTGGAAAAACTTCAGTTACACCACCAATAAGGCTGCTGCAAATATTGTGAAAGAATTTTATGCCAATGTATTCTATTCTGAAGATAGAATCGTTCAAGTGCGGGGATTTTCTGTAGAATTTAGTGCCACCCGCATTAACACCTTTTACGAAGTCCCAGACTCCTACAACTGCCACTATGAATCCTTCAATAATATGGAAGGCCCCCTAAATGATGTGATCAACTTTCTCACTGATGGGAAAGGAATATGAAAGATTAAGCAGTGAGAACGGGTAAATTTTTCTGCTTCCATGTTAAATGTCACCTTTAAAGCGTGGCACTATTTTATTTCCTCTACTCTGTTACCGACTTATCACCATAGTGAGGTAACTAGAGATAGAGCTATTCTGAATTTCTGTATTCAAAATAACAGAAATATAAATGTGGGGAGAATTATTTTTAAGAATATATTGACTACGACAAGGAGTGAAACAGCTGGAGGTCTAGGACATCCTGGCCTCATTTATGCACTTTACCAACTTTCTGGAGTAGAAGCTGGAGATGACGAGGAATGGGTTTACCCTATGAAACCCATTAGTAAAGCTAATTTGAAAACTTATGAATCCTATGAGAAATGGAGAACTGGGAGTAGGAGTCAAGAACCTCCTACTAGTAGAGATGTCCCCTCTACAATTGATGACCTTCCACCTTCTAGTTCCCCTACTCTGACAGATTTGATGAATGAGTTGACCTTGCAGCAGAAAAGCATAGAATTAATAAATGAAAGGATTGGAGCTTTAGAACGTCGACATGATTATGATAGTGAGTACCTTCAGAGGCATTCAAATTTTGAGGTAGCTTACTACGAAATCAGACTCGACACTACAGAGGTGAGCTTGATGTTACTTTTCCTGAGTGCCCCTGATATACTCAGTATCAGCCCGATCCACCTGCTGATCAAAGAGACGAAGACATAGTTTGGGATTTGATATCTGAATGTAATTGATGTACTTATACTTTTATTTTTGTGATCTTTTGTAATAGAAATAGATGTTTGTGTGTATTTGTACTTTCATTTTTATTGTTATCGGATGATTTTTAATTTTTGTTGTAAAGTTAGTGTGGTAGTTAAATTTGCATGTGTAGTATAATAGATGTTGAGTAGTATTTTGTAGATTGTAATGTAATGTGAATTTTATTTTGCATTTTAATTTTAATTGTTTTTTTAGTATTATGGTTGTGTTAATAAATATTTTGCTTGTTTAATGTTTTAGTTTTGTACTTATTTCAAAATTTCATTACCCAGCAATTTCTCTAATGATTTATATGTGTAGAAAGCTCATAATGTTACAGACCAGGTGAAGTATAAATTTTGAGAAGGACTGCAAAAATTTCAGAATGATGAAAATGCCTAAAATA